>AYEL01061921.1:0-82130 GCA_000484575.1 Olivierus martensii
AAGTAATATTACTCAAGAGCCCTTTAGCAGTCAAATGATTTTTATTTAGAAACGTTTTCAACGCTCTTGGCGTAGTAATAGCTGAGGAAGACGCTAAGAGCGTTGAAAACGTTTCTAAATAAAAATATTTTGACTGCTAAAGGGCTCTTGAGTAATATTACTTGTAGTTTGTGTTTAATGTGTAATGTATTAGGTTACTTTAACTACTACTAAACATTATTAATTAATAGGAAGAACTAAACAATATTTTCATATTTGGTTTAATTGCTATGACATTGTGCGATGATGTTTGTAGCGGGAAAACTCTCAGTTTACAGACTATAGTAATTAGTAACATATATAACACAAATCAATAAATGTTATGTGTTAGTATCTTTCGATCCAATGTAAGAGTAATTTTTGATTTACAAATGAAGTTCAAGCATGCAAACGCATTTGGGTCTGTAACTAGACACACATCTGCACTCAAGACTGGATTTACCCATAAACTGCATAAGCTGCAGCTCAAGACCCCATAATACAAGGCCTCATATTTCACTAAAAAAACAAAAGAAGTCCCTCAAATCTGTTTATTAAATGTTATAGCCAGGGCTGAGGTGTTAGCAGAAAATGTACCGACACCAACACCTCTGACAGTAAACATGCACAAATGATTTTTTAGAACACATTTTTATTCAATATTTATTACTGAAAAAATTATTTACTTGCGCCAAAAAAAGAAAATAATTATTTAATACAATTTTTAAATTTAAAACTAATAAATTATGAGCAATGAGAAAGTTATTGCCGACGCAGACATCTGTTAAAACTGCCGACAGCCCAACCTGGTTATAACTTAGGGATCCACAATGCATGTAAATCCAGTCCTTCCTGCACTTCACAAATGTTGCTTTTGAAGAACACTGTATTTCAGTAGCACACATTCTTCCAGAAAACTATTCAGTTTTTATAATAAATTTTATAACTTTTTGCAGCTATAGGTTTTAACTGCATAACCAGTTTATCAACAAAAACAGTAAACTCTGTAAGTATATACATATGTATATACACAAATAAACTAAAAATATAAAATAATACTAAAATGTTTACCAAAGAATAAATGTGGATAATAATGCTAGTTAATTTGTTTCAGAAATTAAGAGGGATTACCGAAGCATTATATATCTTGACTAAAACGAATAATACAAGATTTGAATTCATTTTTACCAACCTGGTGCATATATATGTTGTGAATTGTTATAGTAAATAATTATAAAAACTTGCTGCATACTAAAATTTGTTTGTGTTACAGATACAGGGAAGCACTAGACTGATGACAACTGTAATAGGAGTTTACAAGTAAGCTGTTTGTTTTTTTACTTATTAACAAAATTATGAAAGTATTATTTATGTTGCCGCTGATTTTATCAGAGCATACAGTTCGAGCAAGACTTACAGAGAACTGAAATTACGTGGTGCAGTCATTCAGAATAAACAGCTGAGAGTCTTACCCCAGGAACAAATTTATAACAAAGTTAACGGCGTCTGGAATCTTTCCAGTGATCAAGTAATTTTTGGAAATGCAGTATTTGACTGATTAAAGCAACATATTTATTCCATGAAATTTTTTAGGGTAATCTGGGAACATTTTTTATCAGCAACATTCGGCTAGTTTGGCACGCTAACATGAACGAACTGTTCAACATCAGCCTTCCATACATTCAAATGGTGAGTCAGTATAAATGTAGGATGAAAAATGGCAGCTAAAATTTTACTCTTTCTCTTAGGCAAACTTGAAAGTGAGAGAATCAAAATTCGGAATGGCATTGGTAGTAGAGAGTACAGAAAATGTAAATACATTTTTATTAAATTAATGGAATTATAATTTACAAAAGAATATAATTTATCATTATTTTAGAGTGGTGGTTATGTATTAGGATTCAAGATTGATCCATTAGAAAGACTGCAACAGGTTCACAAAGAATTAACAAGCCTATTTCAGGTTCATAGAGCCAATCCCATCTTTGGTGTTGATCACTATATAGAAAAAAAGGTGATTTTAATTTAATTTTAATAGTTCTAATTTTATCGAATCCATTTATAAAATAAAATACAACAACATCAGATGATTTTTTCATTATATGTATTGTCTGTCCACGACAGCTGCGCCTAGCTAAGATGGATGAGTCCAAACGTGAAAGGGAGAGTCGCAGTCTATTATTTAATATACTATTAATTCAATAAGTTCTGTTAAATATACTATTTCCAACGTCGAAACTAATCATTTAGGTTAGACATTACAATAAACTTCCATTCAACTTCAGTTATCTTGCGTTTGACAATAACTTTCATTCAACTTCAGTTATCTTGCGTTTGAAAACATCCATATGCGAAGGACATTACATTAAACTTCCATTCAACTTCAGTTATCTTGCATTTGAAAATTACAATAAACTTCCATTCAATTTTAATTAATCATTTAGCATTCGACATTACAATAAACTTCCATTCAACTTCAGTTTTCTTACATTTGAAAACATCCATATGCAAAGCTGTCATCCCTATTTTGTCATTGGACTCATTCAGTTAGCGCACGTGTAATTTGTTGATGGTCACGACTAAGCTACATAATTTATTTAAACTGATGTAAAATTTAATACAGGTACCCTCGATTTACAAAGCTTCAAATTATGTAGTTTCAAAATTATGAAATTTGTCCCTTTATAGATTTAGTTACTGTTACAACCATTACACATTATTTATACAAATTTCTACATGTTTGTAGAACTTCTGTAAATAGAACAAAAGGGACCCCTGAGCATATCTCCCTTGGCCAATGAGTGAGAACTTCCAGAATCTGAAATGTAATTTTACATCAAATTATGAAGTTTTGAATTACAGACTAATATGGTGGAACCTAATCTTGGCATAAATCGAGTTACCTGTACTTTGTTCAGTCAGTTGGTATTTACAAGAATTACTGTCATTATTACAATAATACTTATTTGCAATTTGAGTTAGACATTCTATGATCAAGAAACACTATAGCACTTATTAGATATGATCAATAAAATATGCTTTAACTTTCTGGTTAACATCAAAATATAATTTTAGTTTTTCATTATTCGTATAATTATTTTTTTGTGCTGTAAACAAATTTTTAGTATGCAGCAAACACTGATTCATTAACATAAAACTCCAGACTAATTTTTCCTGAAATAAAAAATTGAAATTATAGTTTAATTATTAAATAATTAAATTTTGACCAAGATGATTATAAAAATGTAGTTAATACTAAATTATTCCATTAGCTGATATCTGATTAATTTGATAATATGAATAAAATTCTGTATATATTATTATTGATATCTGCACCTAAACATTTAAAATTATTTTACATTATTTCATAGTTTGACCAATCAACCTTATAATTTTTTATGTATTATTTCTGTAGGCCAATGATATTAATCCAAATGAATGTCCTAAAGTTGAACCATTTGATGAAGATGTAGAGATAGTAACATCTAAAGATCAATATGATGTTTTTGCAGTAAGTAGAAATTGTTATTATTATGTAATTTATGAAAAATTCAATCAAAAAATTTATATTTCATGTTCCTAGGCGTATTTTGCGGATGACAATCAGCATACAGATCGTGAAGTGGTATACAGTGAAGAATTAGGACTGGCAATTGAAAAGTTGAAGGAAGGATTTACATTATCCAATTTGTGGGAAGTTATACCAAGCTAATTTACAGTAATCATGATATTTTAAATAATTTATGTAATTTATATATTTATCACCATTTGTATGTATTTTTGCACCTCCAATAAAAATAATACATAATTAAAAACATTTATTTGTAACAATTTTTACAAAATTTGTTTTTTCTTAAGATTACAAAAATAATAATGCTGTATATGTAAATATCACATATAATTATATAAACTGTAAAATTACATATACATAACAATAATAAACATTTTACATTTTGTATAAAAAATATCTTTTTGAACTTTCAAACTGTGCAAATGAATATTTTAATAATAAACGAGTATATTTTTCCAAATCAATCTGTCGAAGAATGTAAGATGCTAATGCTATTTTCTTAAAATTGCAAAACATTGAATAACTACTGTTGTTTTCAATATGTAGAATATCTTAGAATATATATGGTTATTTGATTAATATTATAAAAATTACTTATATTGATATTTATTTAATTAGATTTCAGACTGTTTATTCTTCAATACTCCTTCAGGTATTAAACTACTAAAATTTGCTCAAATCATTAAAAAAATAATTGTAAAAATAACTAAGTAGAAAAACTAATAATGAACAATACAGAATTTACACAAAGTATGTCTGAGTTTGAAAGTTGTTTAATTTCTTTTAGCTATGCTATACAAAAATAAACTATACATAAGGCACAGATTTATTCTTTTGAGTTTTTACAATAGACATTACAAGTGCTCAATGTGAGCATCACTTATTACACAGCACATATCCATTAATTATAATCCAGTTCCTGCCATTGTCTGACAGCATGTTGGGATACTATGGAGTGGATAGTTGCAACAGTCTTGCATCTCAACTCGAGCAAGCTGATAAGTAGCAGTAGCAGTGACAGTAATATATGATCCTTCTCATACCCACATAAGGAGATATCACAAGGAATTAGTTTTTCTGCAGTAGCCTCTACAATTCCCCAACCTGAGTCCTGTGGACTGGCATGTTTCATCCACTATTGATGAACACATCATTCAGCCATTCTTGCACATCATGAAGAAAATGAGAGGGAGTTCCATCTTGTTGCTAAATGAAGTCTTGTGGTTCATTCTGCAGCTGAGGAAAGAGCCAGTTCTGGATCATATCAAAATATGAAATGCTTGCAAAGTTTCTCAATGCAAAAAACTGCCCATAAACTTCGATTAGGTGTACATGCCATTGCTACTTACCAGCTTGCCAGAATTAAAATGCAGGATTGTTGTGACTGTTCAGTCCATTAATCAAACATGCTGTCCAAAGTATGGTAGAAAATTACCAGCTGAATGTGTGCTGCTCACATTTTTGTATACCACAATTAAAAGAAATAAAATAATTTTCAAACTCTGACAATAATTTGTTTGCATCCTGTATTTATTTCTTTGTTTTGAAAATTTCACATTTGATAGATGTGAAAATCACTGTTGTAATTTTATACTTTTTTGCTCATAATGTTGAGTTATGAATTAAACATCAAATTGTTTATAGATGTATGGCATTTAGTTAATAGATTTTTACATATAGCGTTGCTTAAGTGCATTTCTTTCTGCAGTGCTAACTGGAACATAGTTTGATTTTGTTTGTAGCCATAGATAAGAGAAAAAAACATCTAAAATATTGATTTATATAAATTGTATACAAGGTAGATTTAAAAAATTTTTTCTTATGGCATGATTATAACAGTGAAATAAAATATATTTATCAGTTCTGTTTCTGTGGAGAAAAAGTGTATTTTCACTAGAAAACAAAAATATCATCAGAGCATTCACAAAATTTATGCACATATTAAATCTGTTCAAAAATTAAATTTAATCAATCTCATTCTTTAGATCTAATAGTGTTAGATTTTTTTTTGTTAATCAGAATTGATGTTCATGCAAGAAAATAATTAATTGTGAATTCCACATTGAATTCTTATTATAATATCTAAGTTCATGATGTTTTAAAATCTTAAGAAAATTAATACACACCATAAATTTTTTCATTATATAGGCATATCTTGTTGTTGTGGCAATTATGTTACAGATTACCGCTGTAAAGTGAATCACAACTTTTTTTTATTTGCTAATGCATATAAAAGCTTAAAAACAAATTTACACTTATTTATTTAAATGCACAATAGTGCTAATCTTAAAAATTATAACTAGATGGGCACATTTTAAAGCATTTGAGTATTCCCTTAGAATAGGGTTCTTAACCTTTTGATGACTCCAGATACCCAAAATGATCCCATACCCTTTGATTGTTGAAATAATCATCACCATTCCTTATATTAGTTGCCAGTATGACTTCCAAATATAAACAAATTTAAAATATAACAATTAGGTGACAAAAGTTGTAATATTAACAGAATTAAAAAATAAATTTATTTCAGTTCTCTAATCATGTAGACTACAATCCCAAGATTCAGTTGCCAATGCTTGAGAGTTTTCAAAAAAAAAAAAAATTTGCACTTATTGAAGCACACTAATGAAATTTGGCACATTATATATTAAGGGATAGTCTCAAATTTTTTTTGCACATTAATCAAAACCAAATTATTCAAACCCACACTAATCAAGGAATTCCTGTATAAAGAAAATCAAATAGATTTTTAAATAACAGCTTCGGACACATGTAAAAAAACAAATTAGTCTCAACCAGGCAGTAATTGGAGACATCAACATACCACCTTACGCAAAACAGATCTTTATGAAAGGCCTATCATGTGATAGAAGATAATGTGGATGAGCTTGAGAAGGATAGAATTAGATGGACATAGTTGAACCAAAAAATGAGGATAAGGCATAGTAGAAAAGAGAAGCCACTCAACTGCAGAAAGTACTGTTTTTTAAGTAATAATATCAGTAGAGAGTAAAAGCAGTTAATTGTAAGTATGCATATTAATTTTTGCAAAAAATTTTTAAAATTATATCAGCATATAATTGAAATAAGAAATACAGTAGTGAAGAATATAGAAAAAGGAATGGGAGAAAAAAGCTAATTATGCAAAAGATATTCAAAGAAAATTTTATAAAATAAAAAATTTTGCCTGAAAATAATAGGAACCACCATCATAGATTAATATTTTTAGTAACATAAACTACAAAAATTACATTAATGCAAATAGGATCCATAAAATTGCAGTTTAAATATTTGATAATTTACCATTGATATGATACACATCATTAACCTCTGGTGGTAAATGACTTTGAACATCTTACTGACATCAATAGTATTCAACTGCTTAAATTTGATATCTGAAAGATTTTTAATGTCCCAGATTTATTTATTTTTATTATATTTTAGGTAACCAGCAATTAAAATTAGAATAGAAATTATAAATATTGCAATAATTTCTTATTGCAAATAAATTTCTTGTTTTCTTTTCAAATAATTTAATAGAATATTTGAATATATATATATATTTGCAACTTATGATTTAATATTAAATGCATACTGTTCATAATTCTGATTCTTTTTGAGCATTTTTCAGGTTAACTTCCCCAAATAATTTCCTACTTATCCCAGTTGATCAGTTGTTTGTTGTAGAGTTGCTGGCTTAAGTCATCCATAAAGCTTGAGAATTATTGCAAATAAATAGATTAACAAAGCTCAAACTTTTTCTTAAATAAACTTGAGCTTCTTTCAAGTCTTTTTAAATTTGTTCCTTAAGAGATTTTTTTAAGTTGGTAATCATTATTTATTTGAAAAGCAGAAAATTATTTGATGAAAAAAACACACGAAATACAAATGATAAAATTTTTACTGTTTATTTTTATTAAGTACAGCAGTTGTTATAATTGTAACAAAGGACATGGTATGACCAGATCTGTAGCAAATTCCATCAATACAAGATATCAAATCATTTTTGTAGTATTTATGATTCAGTTACTGTAAAAACAGGTGAGAGAAAATAGTCCTAAAAAGCCTCTGTTTAAAACACAATTAAATGTCTAATTTGCTAACTGCTGATAGATGAAGACAAATTATTTGCAGCTGTAAACTAACTTGAAGCACATTTTAGTAGGTTATTCTTATTTTACTGTTGAACATTTATGCTCTTTTAATGTAGTCATTCTTTCAGGTTTTAGTCACTTTTTAAAATTTGGCAAGTTATTAATAATTGTCCTTTATTACCAGATCATGGTGTTTTAGACACATTTTTTCTTTTACATCAGGGGTTCTTAACCTTCTGATGACTCCAGACCCCCCAATGGATTGTCCAATAGTCCCATATTCCTTTCACTTGACTTCCAAATATGCCAACAGCTTGAATTTACTGTACTTTAGAGATCAAGTCCCATACCCCCAGTTAGGAACCCCTACCTTAAAAAGTCCAGGCTTGATTCTGGGTCTCGCATCTAGTTTTTCAAAATAGCTTCAGACTCGGACCATATATGTGTTAGAATAAGTATATAAAACATAAATTAAGTATTATTTTGTAGTTAATTTTTATTTTGAGCTATAAAATAAAAACATGGAATATAATTGAGAAATGCTGTAAAGCGAGATATGCCTGTATTTATTGGATACCTCCTGGGTATCCATACTCCAAACCCCTGTTTTACACAAATTATGGGCATTTACACTCTTTTTTTGATTTGGTGTTTTAATGGACTTAAATCAGATGATATTATTTTGTTTGATTTTATTAATTATTCTTTTAAAATTTTTGAATATTTAAATTGTAATTCGTGGAGAATTACAGATGACACTCATAGGCTATAAAATATAAAGAAACTAAGAAAAGTTTAATAAATCATAAATATATAAAATGTATGTATTATTAATTTATTTTACTTTTTGTTTGTTAAATACTGTCAACAGTATTAAGAGTTAAGATTTTGGAAGCCTAGAAATATTATTTTTTCACTTTTGCATGGATTCTGCACCCCTAACCCATACATACATGGAGGGCTAACAGTATTTTAATTGTTTATGAATGTAATAAAGTATTGTAGTTCAGTCATCAGAAGGGAGAGATTAATCATTTATATAGAGTTGCCAATGAAAATACTGGGTTATAAATACAAAATATCTTTTACTTGAAAAAATTCTTTAGAATTATTAATCTTTAGAATTATAAAATATTTAGTACTATTTGAAAGGAAAATATTATAGAGAAGTTGAATTTATAAAAATATTTTTTACTTAACCTTTACCCCTCGACAGCCTGATTCGAGTCAGCACGCCATGCCCCGTTCTCTACTCCAACTCCTGGGACTTGTTCACCAAAGTTTAAAAACCAATAACATCGTTATTTTTGCTTAAATCGAGAAAAAATGGTTAAAATCTCAAGTTTTTTCATATTCTTCATATTTGTTATATTAACCAAAAATTTGATTTTACATTGATATTTTAATAAATTTTTAATTAACCCCTGTATTTATACTGAAAAAATTTAAAAATAAAATATAATTTTGCTTTTTTAACTTAAATAATTAATTTTGATGGACATTTTAAAGCCAAAATATAGATAGATCACAAACTAAGCAAAAAAGTTATAGCCAATATTTATTTTTGCTTAATTTTTCATACCATTTTTGTATATTATTGCAATTATGTTTTAACACTTTATATAAAATTCTATGACAGTTCACTTCTTATCAGATTTGATATTCATTACTGAAAGCAGTTGCATAAACCTGTTATGAAGATCTAAAACTGCACATAAAATTTCCATTGTTTGTACAGTGATTCAAGAAACGAAAATAATATACTTCTCAAATCTTATGTCTTTTTGGTTTGTAAAACAATCTTCGACAGAAATCACTGTAAATATACTCAGATATTACAAAATATTCAGACATATAACAATTATTGGAATAAATAATAATAAATACTTTTACAAATTTATGTGTTACATATTTACATTGAGACTAATTACGTTAAAAATATTTATACAAATTTCATTATTATAAAAATGTCTGGTAAGTTAAATTTCTTTTCAAATAACTAAAACAATTCATAACAAAGGCTTCTTCTGCTGCAATATACAAAATTTTGAGTGACACGTATAAATTTCATATCACAGTGACTGTTTTGACAAAAGTTGACAGTTTTTTTAAAAAATATTGTTTGTATTAAAACTTAAAATAAAAATTTTAAATACATTGTATAAATTTTCTTTAATAAATGATCATATTTTTCTCTCTCAAATTTATTCTAATCTGAGTACAGCATGCACTATTCTGATCACTCTGAAGAAAATATAAATTGACTTAATATATACTATACAATTTAATTATTGTTATGGAAATATTAAGAAAAATTACGATATAGTTTGTAAATTGCTTTAAAAATAAACGGTGTGTTTATCCATCCAGTCAAAAATATTTAGTTAATCTTTTATCTAACCAACTGAATAAGATTACTAAAGATGGAAAAACTTTCATGAAAGTGGATACGGGAACAAATACAATTATGTCTTTGAGATACTGGGAATCCTCATATCATGTGTGAGCATGAATGAAACAATCACAAGGAGAATGTCTGGTGTGACGTCATTCTGGGTAGTAAAGCCGTATTTTTTTAAAACTCCATAATAATAGCTTGTGACTTCTTGCACATGATGTATTACAGAAGATAAATTCAAGCCTAATACCAGGAAAAAATTTTATTTATTACTAAAAATGCTTTCGATCTAATTCTCAGGTCAGTATCAATTAGAGAACAAATCGGAACAGATTGTGGTATTCTACCTTATATTATTATCTTTATTTAAATCCCCACTCTTATTATTCGTGTCTATAATTACTGCTTATATTTGTAAAAAAATTAATAATAATAATAGTTTTGTTAAATTTTTGTCGCGAGAAGGCGCTTCTCCCAGAAGACAGCCCCTCATCCTTTTTTCAACCTGAGACACACTTCTTTTATGTGGAACTCCATAGCTTGTGCACATGTGTGTTAGGAAGAGGACTCGTCGTCAAATAACGTGTGTTGGATTATACTCTTCATGAGGAAATCCAACTGTATCGTGTCAAGGACAATTTCTCCTATAAAAGAACTTTCACCATTCCAACTAGTAAAGGAAGATATACAGAGTGAACTTTTTATTTTTGTTCTAATATGTAAATACTTGCTAACATTCCAACTCATCGTTCTTTGTTATATACGTCGTATATAGGTTAAGCTTAGTTAATAAAATATTTTTTTTTTTGTTGTAATTATTGTAAATATAATTAAAATTAATTCTTTTCTTATCAATATCTCTGTGTCTTTATCAATTAGTGGAATCCATTAACCTGCACTTTCATTCAAACTTCAGTACAATCATATTCAGTAAAATTTTACAGGATAGTTCTGAAACCAAATACTTTTTATAATAATACCGGACACTCTCGAAAATATTGTGAGACAGAGATTGCAGTCAGTATAAATAAATATTCACTGTGGTATAGAGATTAATAAAACAAATTAAATTAAAATTATTTTAATAAATGATATATTTTTTAGAAAAACATATTTCTATTAAACTTTGGCACAAATAATTAAAATTAATTTATTTCAGATAAAACTAAATTTATTGAGTAATAACATATAAAAAAAACACTAGAAAATGTAAAAATAGACTCAGCACTCACAGTAATCCGTAAAAAAACATTCATTATTTCTTCTTAAGGAGTAATGGTTTCGACTATATGATAGTCATCTTCAGCTTCGTGCACTCAAACGAATACATATTGCAGGCATTCGACAAACAACTCCGTTCTCCCGGTTATAACCCGATCACAGGACATCATAAAATACAAGGTCAACCTGCACGTGCTAAACACATCAAGTTTCACAGCATACTAACGTAGGCTAGATTAACAGTGCACACAAAATTATCCCTGACAACCATTATGACAATCCAAAATTGCAACTACAAACAAAAAATAAAATAAAATAAAAATGTCCTTAAGATACTGGTGTATGCGTACCTAACTTCCTGTTAAGTACGAATTACTTTCTTAATGCATACTTCCAAGCTTCCGATATCGCCTCTCTCTCCTTATCATTAATAACACTCTCTTTTTGGCTCCTCATATAAATGCTTATTCTTTCTGCCGTGCTAAGTTCAAACAGATCATCTACTCTTCGTATCACCTTGGCTCCCATCCAATTAATGCTGGCGTCATTTTCGTAGGCCCTAAGTGCCAGCGCTGTGATCAATTCACCCCGTTTAATGTCCCTCTTATGCTCCTCGATTCTATCGTTGAGGCTTCTCCTCGAGGTGCCAGCACTGTGATCAATTCACCCCGTTTAATGTCCCTCTTATGCGCCTCGATTCTATCGTTGAGACTTCTCCTCGTGGCCCCTATGTAAACCTTGTTACCTCCAGTGTCATTATTGTGCAAGGAGATTCGATAAACACTTATTTCCTGCCCTGGGTAATATTTATCTTTGATGTTCTTTAGCACTTGGAACACTGTCGGTCCTGTTTTGAAGGCTGGCTTCACTCTGGTTTTCTTTATAATATTCTCTACCGTCCTTAAGCCTTGCATGGAATCTCTTTTGAAGGCTGGCTTCGCTCTGGTTTTCTTTATAATATTCTCTACCATCCTTAAGCCTTGCATGGAATCCAGTAAAGTTACATATAGCGGAGTTGTTAGTAGGTTCAGACTGGTGGCTTGCTGATTAGCACTGACTCGCCCCGTCTCGTTCTCCCTACTTAATTTCTCCCCAATTTCCATTATTATTTTCTGTACTAGACGCTCTCTATACCCGTGCCTCTCCGTTATGTTCTTGATTTTAGTAAATTATTCTTTCCTTAGGTCTTCATCATTATGGTGTGTGAAGGCTCTCCTTGCGTACAATCTCAACACAGCCTTCTTATAAGACCATTTATCCTCCAACCATCTAGGGATTATCAAGGTGTGGCCTCCGGTTTCCTATAAATCGTAATTTTGATAGCATTATTAACGACTCGGATTTGAACATCTAAAAAGTGTACATCATTTGAGCGCACGGAGCTGAAGATGACTATCACATAGTCAAAAGCATTACTCCTTAAGAAGAAATAATAAATGCTTTTTTACAGGACTGCTGTGAGTGCTGAGTCTATTTTTACATTTTCTAGTTATATGCCTAACAAAGCAGTATCATGTTGGATTAAAAAAAATCAATAATATTGCTCAAAAACTGAAATAAATAAAAGCAGCTAAATTTATTCAAAATTCATTAGGCTCAACACAAATCTGCTTGTCATTAAGGGATCAGTCAAGTGAATAATGCATCACAATGAATGGATTAATATTGCTCAATTTTTCTTTGTTCAGGCTTTTTTTGTTTTTTTATTCTTAATGGTATCTGTATATATCAAATTTTTTTTGAACATCTCAAGATAAAATAAGCTATTATTCATTAATTTTTTACTTATTGAAATAAATGAAAATGAAAATCAAACTGAAAATAACTCAATAAAAATAAAATAATATATATATTACAATTCATGTAATATGAACAAAATTATGAGAGTAATCCTTAAGTTTATAAAAAACAATGAAAATTTTAAATTTTTCAGGTTTTATAACTTATGAATTATGGTCTATCTACTTTTGTCTTATTCTGAAAAGAAATAATAATATTAAATGTGTTATGCTAATTATTTAATAAATATTATTACAAGTAATTCCCAACTTTATGTGTTAGTTTGATCTCAAAGTGCACTTGTAAACTGAGAATAATTTCCCATAGACACAATGTTGAAAACAGGTTCCATTTTTCAACAATGAAATTTTACCATAATAAACTTAAGTAAAGGTTAACAAAATCAACAATTTTATCATTAAGCAATGATTTGTTTGTCTAAAAAATGAAAATATGGCCTTTAAAATTAAGTAAATTATAATAATAAAGAAAATACTCATGATATAAATGTTAAAGAATTTTTATTCTTCATAATTATTGATAGATGAGTAGATGGGGTCAATGGCTACTGTACAATATAATATGACAAATTCAATCATATTATATTGTACAGTATGTATAGTCTGTATACTTAGAGTTTTCCCTCAAAAAAATAGTCACACATGATGTCATAGTCTTTAAACCAATAACAACAAAGATGAAAATATCACTTAGTTCTTCCTATTTTAACAATGCTTACTAGCAATTAACAGAAGGTCTAAACAAAATAGGATGGCCAGTCAGTCAATATGCACAATAAAATTATTAAATGTTAATTACTTATTGAAACAAGATGATTCATAAAATTCAGATCATCATGGAAATCATTTAGAAAAAATTTTGATTTGTTTAGGAATATAATAAATTTTTTATAATCATATAAACCATGAAATCAAAAATCCATTAATTTTCACTTTAACTTAAAATACAACTTTCCTCCATAATATGATAATTTCACACAATTGATCATTGTATTCTGGTCAGACTATTTTTAAATGCTTATAATATATTTAAAATAATTATTTTTAAAATCTATTAATCAATTGAATTATATTACTCAAATATTTATTTCATTTAATATTAATTTAATTGATAATAAATGCCCTTCGTTAACTTTCTTATTTTTAAAAAAATATTGATAAATATTGTAAATAATCTCTCTTCCTTGGCAATGAATTGATTTTTCATGTCCTATATTCAAATTACTGTCCATCATAAACAAAAAAAAAAAAACAAAATCAAGAAAACAAAATTTACTGTAGTCCTCCCATCTCTGATAATACTATTCACAATAAGTATTCACTTCTCAATAGTTGAAAATGAAGGGAAAACTTTACTAACTTAAATGAAGGGAAGTATACATAGTATATAGAGTTTTAAATCTTTTTTTATTAATGATTAGCATTCATTTATTGCAATTGAAGGGAAAACTTTAAGTATACATAGTATATAGAGTTTTAAATCTTTTTTTATTAATGATTAGCATTCATTTATTGCAATTAATATTCATATTTTTCATTAATCTTGGATATAAGGCAATGTATAATGTAAAATAAAATAACTTAGGCTTCTTTGTAGGTTTGCCCATCTTTAATTACATTGTTTACATCGTAATGGTTTTGACAAATTTCTAAATTATAAAAGCATCAAAAATTACATAAAGCAGTTAACCAATGGTGTAATGTGTATTTCAGCTGTAAACACCCTCTTCAGTCTTTAACCCAGAGTTAACTGCAATAATTTATATAATAACTAAAAAAATTTTACATAATTTAACCAAAATAATTCATTCTATTATTGGTTCATATTTTTGGTTTTCATGATATTTTATACTTGGAAAAAACTCTTAAACCATGAACTATCTGTAGTTTATATACATTTTTATTAATACTCATACCTTAAACTCAAAACTCTTCAAAACTCAATTTTGAAGAAACATATTATTTGCTCTTTATCAATTTGAAACAAAATAAAAGATTTAATAATATGCAGGTAGTTCTAACTTACTTACACTTATGATAGTGATGTAATCAGTAAATTCTGTGACTGGTCAATGCAATTCCATAGATTTGTCTCTCCGATCCAATGGTCTGATATAGAAAGTGTCCTTTTTTGTGCCTGGTTCTTATAATTTTATATTTTTTATGCTTATTAAGATAACATTTAGTGTTTAAGCCTAAACACAAGAAGTAATAACCAAATAGATCCTAATTCTGCCAAAAATCCTTAATTATAATGAAAATTTAATTATTTGAAATTATTAAATTTCCATTATAATAAAGATTTTTTTGGCAATATTATGATCTATAATGTATAGTGTCCTAATAAAAATTAGTAATGAGAAATCCATAAATTTTGGGCATTTATGAATTACTGACTTACTAGATCTACAGACCCAAGACATACATAACATTTCAAAAAGCATCACTATTCAATACATGCAAACATAGTAAGAAAGTTTCTCAGCACTGACACAGACAGTTAGTTAGCTCAAAATTAAACATCACAAGTAGCTATGTCATGACTCGTGTCCAACATAGCACTTTGCCCCAGAGTTACTCCCTACCCACATTGATGTACTATAACAATAATTGCAAGGTCGCGGATTAGAACGAATGCAATTCTATTAATTATATCTACGCCTAACGGTCTAGTGACTCTGCAAGGAGATACTCCCTACCCACATTGATGTACTATAACAATAATTGCAAGGTCGCAGATTAGAACGAATGCAATTCTATTAATTATATCTACGCCTAACGGTCTAGTGACTCTGCAAAAAAATTAAGGAATTAAGATAATAAAGTAAACTACTTGCTTATTTTCTTAAATATGTAAATAAAACAGCACTAAAAAGCAAGTATAAGTTTTTTAATTGGTATAATGTTTTCGGGCAATAACTGCCCCTCTTCAGTAGAGAACCTATTCACAAAAAGAGAACCTTAAATACTACTAAATTCTACTACCTCCACCTCCGATACAAACTTCAAATAATAGTCGATCCTTACAAGAAACTTAATTGTCATTTTCACCAATTCTACGTCTGGATATTCAGCACCTCAAAAACTTGTTGATTGTGTCGTTCTTTTATATTCGAGTGACGAACACTTCCGCACTCGCTCATTTACATACTTATACGTAACAAGTTCAACGTTATTAGTTTACAGAGTAATTCATTCATGTCATTATCTTTACAATTAATTTATATATTGAACAAAACACCGATATGGATCATTCTTATTTTCACATATCAGTTCAGTGGTAATATTTACGTAGATAAGATGACATCATTAACCAGGATAGCTCTTACGGATACGGGTTCCGATTCCGTATCACGTGATTGCCAACTACGACGGAGAAGGTGGAAGTAAGTTAACTTTTAAACTAAAATATAATACGTTAGCATATAAGAAAATAACGATAAATAATAGAGTGTATAATAAAATAAAAATAGGACAGGTCAAAGTTAACTTCCTCACATAATAATAAAAACAACAAAAGCCTATAAAATTAAGGATCACAAAAACATATGTTGTCTTTATAAGAATTTGGGATTCCAAATATAAAATCATCATCAGATTCGCTCCATTACATGTAATTTTTTCACAGCTTACTTTGTTATTTTTATGTTGTAATATGTGACTGAATGAAATTAATAGTGAAAAAGTATCACACAAAACCTACTTAGTGGCAAGTTCTGAATATATTTATTTACAAAAATTATAAAATTATTTTAATAAAATGTGTTATGTTCTTTTGATGTTTCTTGATCACAAATTTCACTAAGTTATCTGGATTGTTGACACACTCATAGTTAGCCATAATTCACAACTTAATATAGCACTCAGAAGATAACAAGAATCTCAAATTTAATAAATCTTAAAAAGAATAAGAAAGGGGATAAAGTCTTTTAATAGATTTTCAAAACATTTCAGTTTGCTGATATGAAATACAAAAATTATTTCAAAATCCCTGAAAGAAATTCACTGGATGATTAACAGCTGCAATTAATCAAACCTGAGTAACAACTAACTGAGGTGACTCGATGACTAAGTATTTATAGTCTCTTAGAAATTTCTACTAACTTCTGGAAATCTGACAGTTTCTAAACTTTTCCAGAATGTTGCCAAGTTTGGCAATAAATTATCAAATAGGGCAAGGGCAACATTAATGATATATTTTTATTCGGTTTTTTGAATTCAGCACCCAAAAATATATTAGAAATTAACTGAAATATTGAAAAAGCATTTTCATCACAAACTTGTGTAATAATAATGGCAAGGGCAACATTAATGATATGATATTTTTATTCGGTTTTTTGAATTCAGCACCCAAAAATACATTAGAAATTAACTGAAATATTGAAAAAGCATTTTCATCACAAACTTGTGTAATAATAATAGTAACAGTGATAACAATAAGATTATGGAACTATTTAGTACATTTTTATGGCATTCAACAAACAAGTTATGCTATTAAAGATTTTTTGATTATATATATTTTAATTAATGCAAAGGCTGGGATTTAATTAAGCCCAGCCATAATAGTAAATCTAAACCATTATTCTTTGTTTATTAGTCTTTTCATGATTTCATTTTGCCTCATCATGGAGCCCCTTCAATCGTGAGGCCCAGTTGGGTGCAATCGGTCAAAACGGTTTAGATCTGGCACTGTTTGAGAGTTCATTGTATTACTTTACTTATGGGTTTGTGGGAGAATAGTACAACAACATATGTAAAAATCAGAAGGGGTCTATAACATTTACTTATAAGGGGAATGTCAAAATATGGTTGACATTCCCCTTATAAGTAAATGTTTTTATATATATAGTAAAGAGGGTTCTCAATCTATGACAGGATATATTTCAAAAATTTTGGTTTTAATTCAAATCCATCATAACATGGAACATGATTTTCTACAGATGCAATGTTATAAATGGAGGTTTTGTTCTCTAACCACCAGAATTCAGAATATTCAATATTCTTTTAAGAAATAGTAGTTTATAGTTAATTTGAATGAAATTTTATATTTGTTCTTTAAAATGAAGAAATTGTGTATTTTGTGTATACCAGAACTTTATATGGATAAAACTAAAGAAAACATAATGTAAAAACAAAGATGGAAAGATAAAAACAAAGATTCAAATATTTTCCTGTGTCCAAGTTTCTAGCTTTGGCCTACCTTGAATGATCTGGATTCAATTCCAGGTTTTACATATTATTTTTCAAGACAACAAGGCCCAACCAGGCTTGTTAAATCCTATCTTTCAACCTTCTCGTTGATCCCACCATAGATATTTGGATAGTCTAAAAATGGCCACTGCCAAAAGTATCCTTTGGCAGCTTAATTCAAAGTAATATAATCAAGTTTCTAGCAAATATAAGCAGTTATTTTTTAATGCCACTTTTCAATCATTGGCTGACTACTACATAATAGTATCATTCCAGACTCAACTATTAACTGCTCACTTCAGTGATAGAGCCAGTAGGACATTATAAATGGGAAATGGTGAATCAATGCCTGGGACAGATCCATCAAAAATTTTTCAGAAATATGGAATTCAAATTCCATGCTTCCATGCATTTAGGATGGGGTTGAATGTATCAAGTTGAACATCTAAAAAGTCTGGAGATATGAGACCCTAAATTAAATATGAATACTACATGGTGGAAATACAACATGCTTGCATCCTAGGTGACAACTTGACCACTTTGTTGATTGGCCACCATTATTGCAAAATCATTTATGGCAACCATTGTAAGTACAGATTTTTGTCGTAAATAATCACCGTTGTAAGTCAGGGACCCTCTGTATTTATTCTGTTTTCATATGATATACATTAGAGTTCTGCTGATCTTAAAAATATATTTTTTTTAAGTTATCAGTTCTGTGATTTACAATTATGAATTTTTTGTTTAATGATTTTTATGTTTGTTTAGTTAATAATTATGAAGTATTTATTTATTAACATACAAAATACATATCTCTTTAAACCTATAATTTGTAATTTCACTTGACTTTTTAGCTTTAGAAAGAATTTGCTGTCGTTGTCAAAGAAAATACAGAGTGACTATTAAAGGTAAATATGCTAAAGAGGAAGAATGTATTTATCATTGGGGTCGTCTCTGGAAACGCAGAAGTAAGTTGATGAAATTTTGATATAAATAAATATATCTCTCTAATGATGTAACAGTTTTTATTTGTGTTAAACGATGTCACATGTCCTTTCATTGTATTAAAAATACTTAATAGTATCCAGTTTCATTTTAAGATTTGTACTTTTTTTTAATGTTCCCATCAGCAATTTGATCACTAAAATGTTTCTTATGTACATTTTTTTGTCAATGTATATTTATGCATAGCAAAGAAAAATTTGAAAAAAAAAAATGAAAACTGCAAAATTTTTTCTACAAGTATATCATAACAAATTGCACAAATCATTTGATCATATGATATTCATGTACAGACTCAGTTTAAATTTCTCCTCTCTCTCTCTCTGTACTGTAAAAACTTAAAATATAAGAATAAAATAACATAGATGCTAACATGCATATACAAAAGTTTGCATCCTACAATAAAATTATTATATTATAATTTTTTGAAGATTTAATTGTGTTAAGAATTAATTAATCACTGTCTCAATAAATAAATACTAATCATAGCACTATAAACAGCTATACAATTGCAGAAAGTAAAATTAAATGTTTAATTTTAAATTTTTATTCTATTATTCTTTTGATTGCTATTCGTTCAAACACTTGTATGCAGATTGAAGTGGGTTTAATAAAACCGAAAATACTTTCTGCAATTGTATGGTTGTTTATTTTACTGTACATGTCTTAGTGCTACAATTAGGGTTTAATTGTGTATAATGTTAATTTGTCTGTGTCAATATGAATAAATTCATCATAGAAATATAATTATCTCTGTTATTAGATATGTTCCAAGGAAGAAATCTGAAAATATTTTAAATAAAAAGCCAACTCAACAACTATCCACTATGTGGATATATGCTATTGAGAAAAAACCTACTTCCAGTTTCTAATAAAATATAATTCTTACACTTGGTATTTAATAGCAAAAAAGATAGCTGTTTTACACATGCCACCTTATTTATTTATTTTTATTATTATTTATACATTTGTATTATATCATTGTATTAATTTTATTTATCTATTTTTTTTACCTTTTATTTTATTTTGTCATCATCCATCTTTGTAACAATAGCAACTTAATATTATTCTGTTATTTAAATTTTAAAAAACATTCTATTCTTTGTATAACCTGAAGAGGGCTACAAGTTGAAAATATTTGTTCAATTTTATTAAAAGTTTCTTACTGCTAAAAGTGCTTATTTATTTGAAAGTTTAATTGTGTTTATATATTAATAGTAGAAGCAGTTTATAGATTAACTATGTCTAACATTATACATTTTAATACATGTGACTTTGGATTTTACATATAAAATAAATTGAAGAACTAGATTCTTATGAATATAACAGATTTTATGTTGGCTGATCTATATTTTTAGTTTTCTTTTTTTTAAGTTAGATTATATTTAAACAGTAATATAATCAATTGTTGATTGTTGTATGTGAAAATTCTAAAAGCTTTAATTAAACTTTTGATTTGATAAGTTTGTTTTATTACTTGAAAATAGATATTGTTTCTAATTATGGAATTGTTTTACTATAGCCAAAATAAGAGAATTATTATCTATCAAAATTAAAAAATATTTTTTAATCAAATAATAACCAAAAGCTAATCAAATAACTTAGCATTACAAATTAATTTCGAATAAACTGAAATTAATGATTAAACAAATTTTAACCAGTGTGGATCTATCTATTGATTCATAATTTATATTCTGTCAGGCTTTGCTATGAAGTGCTTATGGTTACAAAGTTACAAAGTGGTCAAAAGTGTAATAAAACAGTCCATTACAGCTCTTTAGTAGGTACAAAATTTTTTTATTCTGGCATAACGTTTCGAACCTTAAGCAGTTTCTCTTCAGTGCCTCTCGCATACAAAATAAAACACTAAGTGAACATTAGAATGTCGAACAGTATAAGAAATTTAAATCTCCGCTAGCGGAGATTTAAATTTCTTATACTGTTATGTGAGAGGCACTGAAGAGGAACCGCTTAAGGTTCGAAAACGTTATGCCAGAATAAAAAAATTTTGTACTTGCTAAAGAGCTGTAATGGACTGTTTTATTATAATATTAAGCAAGTTGTCTTTGATTATTTAGGTCAAAAGTGTATCTTGTCAATCTGTGTAATATATATGTTTACCTAAATTTTTTTATTAAAATAAACTATCTGAAGAGGAAATTTGTCTAATGAACTGATGTTCCAGCTGATATCAGGTGTGTAAATATGAAACCGGAATTTGCCAATAGATGGAGCTACCTGTCAATGTACTTTCGGTCAAACCACATAATCGGCACCAATGTTTACTTTTGACATCTGTCAACAACATCCAAATCAAAACCAATAAGTTTCATACAATAGCGCATGTTTTATACGTGCTAAAAATGTCAACTTTTGTGCCAAGTTACGATTTGCGGACATCATTGATTTTTTTGTTATCATTTGAAGAAAACTGCTGCAGAATCACATCAAATGCTTGTCAAAGCTTACAGTGAGCATGCTTTTGGTAAATCACAACGCTATGAGTGATTTAATAAATTCAAAAGTGGTGATTTTGACGTAAGAAACGAAGAACGTGGAAGACCATCAAAAAAGTTTGAAGAGTGTTTTGCAAGCATTGTTGGATGAGGATGACGCTCAAACACAAAAACAACTCGCAGAGCAATTGAATGTGTCACAAGAAGCTGTCTCCATATGTTTAAAAGCCATGGGAAAGATCCAAAAGCTGGGAAATTGGGTTCCTCGTGAACTGAATGGAAGACAACAGGAGAATCGAAAAACCACTTGCGAAATGCTGCTCGCCAGATACAAAAAAAAGTCATTTCTCCATCAAATTGTGACTGACGATGAAAAATGGATCTATTTTGAGAATCCAAAGTGCA
Organism: Olivierus martensii; assembly: GCA_000484575.1. Classification (NCBI taxonomy): domain Eukaryota; kingdom Metazoa; phylum Arthropoda; class Arachnida; order Scorpiones; family Buthidae; genus Olivierus; species Olivierus martensii. The sequence continues at coordinate 22,155 of AYEL01061921.1, forward strand.
AAAAATCTTGGCTTGCGGGTTGATCCAGGTTGACGGAAGAAAATGCTCTGTGTTTGGTGGGATCAGAAGGGTGTGATTTATTTTGAGCTGCTAAAACCTGGTTTGCAACCAAGGATGTATTGGATATAGGTTCATGTTAGGATTAACGACGCGAGGCGCCTAACTCAGGTAAATTAGATTCTTGCCGTGGTAAAATTGAACACATTGCAAAATCCAGCAAAAATGGTGCCGATCGATGGGGTCGAGACATGCAAAATATCCCTAGTGAACTGGGGGTCAAAGATCAGAGGTTAATGAAATATATATAGGCTAAAAGTTTCACAGTGCATGCAGTTTGATACTGTGCTTCGCATCGCTACAGTGTGCAGCGCGACGCGTCCCGTTCCCATGCTCTGCTACCTATGCCGCCAGTGAAACTTTTAGTTTCTATATCTCGTTAATCTTTGACCTTTGATCCCTAGTTCACTAGGGATATTTTGCGTGACTCGATTCTCCCATCGATCAGTACTATTTTTTCTGGGTTTTGCAATGTATGCAATTGTATAAAAAATGATTATAAATAATTTTAAATCCCTTATTAAAAAAAAACATATCTTTACTATTATAATTTTAACACTGCATATATATTGCAGTGACAATTTGTAATAATTCATGAAACTATAATAAAAATGCTGTTTTAATGAATTGTACTTAAATTTAAAATATTATACCATTGCCAGCAGACTTTATTTGTCAAATAATATTGATAAAAATTATTAAAAAGTAGTCCTTTAAAATTAAACAATTAGCACTTTAAAATTAAATTGAACAATTAATCAAATTCTTATAGGTTCAGCTGAAAGACAATTTCTCTCATTTATCGTGGAACATTTATTAGAATAATAAACTTTTTATCATTTATAATTTTCCATATTGAGCATTCTAGTACAATATTTGTAGTTTGTGCTGATATTTTTTGCACACACACAAAAAAAAAGAGTATTGTTTTGAAAAAGTGAATAGTACATGATCAAAAACTTCAATTATTGACTCCTCACTTTTCCTCTTCACTTTTTCAAAACTGACTCTTTTATCAAATATACTCTTAAAAGAGTACATGTATTCTTTTAAGAGTGTATCTGATCACCAGTGGTGTGTTGTTCAAAATGATTAACAACCAGTTTGATCTTTTTTTTCTTAAAAAAAAATTATTTACAACTAATCATAAAGTAATATTTAAAAGATAATTTCTATTTTAAAATTATCTTTTAAGGATAATTTCATAATTTGAGGACAATCTGTACTTCATGATTGTAAGTGAAGTTATCCTCGACTTATGATCATTTGACCTATGATATTTAGATCTGATGATGATCTTATAATATTCCAAACTTGACTATTTTCATTGCATATTATCTAGGAATAGTTTTTGTTTTATTAGAAATGTAATAAAGCAATCACTTATTACCTTGGGGGATCCAAGTTCAATTCTGGTGATTTTACACTTTGGAGAATGGGTTCAAATCTAGATTATTTTATAACTTTGAGGACCCAGGATCAAATTTGGATGATTATACCATCTTAAAGGATTCAGTATTCCATTGTCTATTATTACTGCTAAAATTATTACCATTACGAATCATTTTTGGCTTACAGTGGAGTTATCAAAGCATAATCCATCATAATTCAAGGACAACCTGTACTTCATATAGAATCTAGAACAGTAGTTCTTAACCATTATTGTTTATATCACACTTTTGATTACTGGAAATTTTGTTAGTAGGTGAAGGGATTTCAGAAAATTTAAAAATTTTTTATTAATTGCAATATGTGAGCAGGATTAGCCTTGGACTGATTTAACTGATGTAGCTGCATTAAGCCTTGGTCATGAAGGCCCTTATGCTTCAATTTACCAAAAATATCAGATATAGGTCTATTGTAAATATACTACATAAATTTCCACAATTTAAGGAACAAACAGAAAAATCATAGTATCTCAATAAATATATTATTATTTTCTTTAAATTTGGTGAAAATATTTCTTATATTGCATATTAAAGAAAGACTAAAAATAGTGAATATAAAACATTTATTCCCTACAAAAATTAGAATATGCAGAACAAGACCATAAAAAGTTTGTGAAAATGAAATGTCAAAATATCTCAATATGGAATATGATCACTCATAACAGGAATTTCAGTACCTGCAACAATGTTTCATGCTATTTATAATATTTGCTTATCAATTCAGTTTGTTATAATGACTATTGTTCTTACAAAACATGTCTGCACTTCCAAGGTCTTGGGGTGGAGAATAGCAGCTCTATGTCTCCCTAGAACATTCTAGATATATGCAATTTGGTTAAGATCAGGAAACCCGGCTGCTGGCCATTTAATAGAAACAATGGTTTGATTTTGAATATATTGTTGTATCAGTCTGGCTCAGTATGTCCTAGCATTGTCATCCTGTAGGACAGGGGTGTCAAACTGAAAAATCATATTGAGGGCTGCATGCAGCTCTCGATATGATTTTTGCAGCCCCCAATTCTCTTAACTAAAATGAAAATGAGAATAGAAAGTAACTCTCCTTTTGTAACTATATCATATACTATTACATACTAGTATGATTTTAATGAAATGTAATTGCACAAGTTTTTTTTCGATTGACCTTATTGGGCATATACATATAGATAACACTGATCTTTCAGATCGGTAACCAAACTAAGTACTTTCCTGCAAGGACTATCTCATTTTATGCAAAATTTCTTACCAAAAAAAAAAAAAAAAAAAAAAAAAATTCCAGCAAGGACTACATCATTTTCAAAAAAAAACTTACCAAAGCAAACAACCTTAGCAAAAGGCAAAATTTCTTACCAAAAAAGCGCTACCGGGCTTGTTAAAGATTTATTTATTTTGTTATTAACTTATTTAAAAAATGTAAGTAGTTATGGATATTTTACCAAAAAACAAAAAGCCATAAATGAGAACTTGTATTTCTTTTGGGTAGACAAATACAATAATCAAGTTCCAAACAATCCCTTTTTGAAGGACATGTATAAAGGACATGTAACGGGCTTGTTAAAGATTCATTTATTGTGTTATTAACTTATTTAAAAAATGTTAGTAGTTATAGTTATTTGAATTTATAAAATTTTAATGAAAGCTTTTATTTTTGTACAGAAAATGTGAGTTTTAACCAGGGCTGGGGTGTTGGCAGGAAAATGTGCCAACACCAACACCGACATCTCTGAGACAGTAAACATGAACAAATGATTTTTTAGAACACATTTTTATTCAATATATATTACTAAAAAAATTATTTATTCACCAGAAAAGAAAATTATTTAATACATTTTTTAAATTTAAAACTAATAAATTATGAGCAATGAGAAAGTTATTTTGCCGACGCTAACACCGACACCCCAGCCCTGGTTTTAACACTTAATAAAAAATTAAAGATTGATAGTGAGGAATAAAATTAAAAAACATGTATAATTAAAAGCAATTATGTAGTAATTATATACTTTTGTTATATATTCGTTTGATTACACAATGTTTTTAATTATCCTATCTATATTTCGAATCCTTACTCTAAAAATGTAATTAAAAAAAATTTAAATGTGATATGACCGGCAGCAATCTTACAAGCTCATTAAATGGCCCTTGAATTAAAATGAGTTTGACACGTCTGCTGTAGGATAAAGAAATCTCTACATATGGATGAACAATAAGGTCTAAGACTTCATGTCTAAACCTTCTGGCATTCATGTTTCCTTCCAAGAAGAAGATAGGTCAGTATAGCTGCATAATGAAATGCCATCCCAAACCATCAGGCTAGCTCCACTATAAATGTTTCTTTCTCAATTAGAGGAAATGTAGTATATTCCTAATTCTCTCTAGGTCAGAGTAAGCCTAGAGTCATTTTTATTAAGAGTAAATCTGGACTCATTTATAATGAGTACAAACTATTAGATTTTGGTTCAATTGACATGATGTCTTGATCATTTAAACATTCCCTTCTGTGATGTTGGGTAAGGGATGCTCAGACTACTTGTTGCCTAGCATACTGACCTCCTTTGTGAAGTCTTCTGCAAACAATGGAAGCAGATACCAGCATTCCTATAGATGCAGTAAGAGTAGATTGCAAGTGTGTTGGAATAGTGCTCCTATTCTTTTGAGTCAATAATTGAAGTTTTTGATCATCCGCTGCTAGTAAACCTTGGTCATTACTGCTATACTTCCAGGATGCTGTTTGACAATTTTGAAACTGGCATAGCATCACTGGAGCCACAGTGTGATTAACAATTAACCATCTGATTATTTCTGCTTGACTTTGGCCTGTCTTTAGCATCCTAATTCCTCTCCATCTCAATTCATCAGTTAAATGATGTCTATTAGCTATATTCTAAAATTCTATTATCTGGATTTTCCTCTTTTCTTCAAACTCAAATTGGTGAGCAACCTTTATATAGTGATTTTTATGATGCAGCTGAATTTCATATACTGAACTGAGGCCTATAATTTGATACTGTATTCTTATTCAGTGTTGCACTCTATGTAATATACATTAATTTTGTACATATCCAACTACTTTTTAAAACTTATCATTATTTTATTGTTTTTTTCTTAATTTTTGGAAATTAGTATATATAAGTAATAGAAAGTAAGTCATGTGTAGTAAGTAAACTGTGCTGTGTATTATGAATTGGGTGAAAAATAATAATGTTGAATTAATGATGACAATGTGTGACATTGGAATGAGGGAATTGGACTCTCCAAATAGGGACTTGATATTAGTTAGCAGCATGCAGAATAAACATCTTTAATAATGTGGACTATGTTTTATTTTGTTGACTTACTATAGAAAAACAAAATATCCAAATCAAAAAAAGGATTCTAATGTGATGAAGAAACTTAAATTTCAACATTTTGAAAGAGTTTGTAGAACAGAAAGCAAGAAATATTTCTTTATAGTTTTGTTTTAATAAAATATAGTTTAAATTAATAAATATAAATATTGATATTATTTAATTTTTAATATAACATTATAGTGCATATTCTTTAGATCTAATCTTATTAAATAATAAGTATAAGAGGACCTACCAAAATTGTCTAAATAGGGGGGTTTCAATTGCTAAGACAGGCATTATGAATGAGGATATATATAGTAAAAGTCCAAAATTCAGATTTCAGAAATCTTGACTATCTTAGAATCTGGAGTTTTTGAAAATTCAAACTTTTTAAAATTTCTGTGCTTTTATGTGTGAGAGTACATGTGACAAATAGTGCAGTAGAGCAATAGAAGTTGTAGAAATAAACATTAATATACACTCAGACTTCAGTTTGAATTGGAGGTGTGTTGTTGAAAAAAACAGTACATATTGAAATGATGCAAATAAGAATTTCCATAGGAAACCATTTAATATGGATGATAGGGAATTAGTACTGCTATTTTTAACAAATAAAAATATGCAAACAGTATCTGCAGTATTTCCAGTATCCCTACTTCATATTGAAATGGTAACTGAATGGCACAGCTGTGATATATTAACTACTAATATAGCTATGCTGCTAAAGGAAGAGTATTCCCATGAATATTCTGTAAAGAATAAAAGTTGAAATGATGCTTATGTTTCTTTTGCTATCCATCATGTTGATGATGTAAAGTGAAGCCAAGTAACTTTACATTATAGATTTGATAAATAAATAAAAAAAAAAAATGCAATGAGAAAAGAATAAACAATATTTATTTAAATTTAATTTACCCATTATACAAAATTTAATTATGTAAATTGTGTTGTATTTGGTTGCACTAACAATCATAAGAAAATGCTAGTAATATGATTTTACTAGTTTCCTAAAAATGCTGAATATCAAGGAAAATGGAGTTAGATTTTGTATTTACATATTGCTGCACCAAATTATGTATGTACAAATGTACCAGGAGTGATAACCAAGCCATGTAATGTGAGTGTTATGCTATCAAAGAAAAGTGGTTTCTGGAACAATGCAAATACAGAATTTTGACTCCAAGCAAAATACACTTTTACTTCAAATACTTTATCATTCATTCTATTTGTAATTATTTTTGCTAGTTGTTATTGAAGATGGCTTTTTTAGGCTAAAAGATCTTTAGCAAATAATAAATATCAATCTTTCGTTTGAACTTATGCTGTTGTTTTGATTTAATTTCTTCCAAGCAAAATGCTGTTTTATTATTTTATGATGCAACTTTGAAAAATGTGCAAACTGAAATGATGCAAAGTAAGGTCTGGATATATGCATTTTGGTAAATGAAACATTCTCTATTTGTTATTGAATAAACCAATAAAATTTGCCTGTTTATTTCTTCTTTATTCTTCCTTAAATTTAAATTGTTAAGTAGTGACTGAGAATATGAAAATCTGAAATCCAGATTTTTAGTATTTTACTATAGCATTGTATGTATGTATCTATGTTAATGATTTTTTATTCTGAAAGTAAAAATAAAATAATGAACTGTATTAAAACAGAAATTATAAATTACCGTATGTGATATTTAAATATAATAATTCTTAGTTATATCACTAATATTAGGATATATAAACAATTTAAGATTATGCGCATTTCATATTCAAATTTTCTCATTTTTTACATTATTGACATTTAAATGAAAAAAATAGATACAATAATAGCCAAAATTCATAATATTTTATTATTTGACAAGATATAAGATCTTCAGCCAGTGATTCATAATATACACTCAGCCCTCGATTTACACGGTAGATACGTTCCTGGAAAAATCGTGCAAACCTTATCCCTATATTGTCACTGGACTCGTATAGTTAGCGCACGCGTATTTGCATCGATGGTCGCGGCTAAGCTGGATGGACAGTAATTCCTTCGATATCCTTCGATATCTTCCTTGGATATTCTTCCTCCAATGTGATTGGTTGATGGAGTCTAGTAAGTGGATAGAATAGACTTCTAGTGGCGGTCGACTGGCCGAGTGGTAACGCTGTCGGCGTTCCACTCAGGAGGACCCGGGTCTAGTCCCGGATTTTTTCGGGGTACTGGGCCCGCCCAGTGATCCCCATCCTTTACCATCCGGTCCCCCTCCACGGGTGTGGGTGCAGCCCGTGGTTGGAATTGGCCCCGATCCCTTAGTAATCTGCCTGATTGGAAATGGGGCGTAAAATATGCAAAAAAAAAAAGTAATAATAATAATAATAATAGACTTCTAGTCTATTCAGTTGGAATCCGTATCCGTTCTTCCGTCCGTCGGCGCCGATTTTGCGCAGTTCGGTAAGGACTATTGCGCAGACTCCCTAACGGAAACGGAATATAGTGGGAACCAATCTTAAATAGTACGATATAATAAAGGAAGTTACGGAAGATTACAATTACCGAAAACGTCCACACACTTAATTACTTTTTTTACATTGAGCCCTATCTCAATATTTTGAGTACAGGTTTGTACAGGATAGTTATAAATTAATTAATCCTAATCACATCTCTCTGGAGTGGGTTCTAATCAATATGTTATATTGAAATCTAATATATGCTAATTAGGCCACGGGGTTGTTATTTCTGATGATAAATAAAATTGTTCAAATTTTCACATTAAAGTGAAATTTATCCAAATAATTAATTTTTCTTTTCTTTTTTTGTCATCAGATGACGCCAGTTTTCTTCTATAAGAATAATAATTTACGGGGCGAAAGAAGTCCTTCCACATGCTGTCCATCCTTGCGGAGGGATCAGTCGGATGGTGGACGACGGGGATCGACGGGAGGGCCCGACTTCATGATCATGATAAATATTTTCAAGGGGTGGGATTCGAGATTCGAACCCGGGTCCTCCACAATCCGGCTGACCCCTCTGCAGGGGTGAGCAGCCTGTGGAAGGGCTTGTTTCGTCCCGCCACTTAGTACTCTTACTGAGTGGAAAGTGGCGTCATCTATTGACAAAAAAAAATCCAGCCGACAAAAATGGGTCTTATAAATATTACTTATTTTATTTATACGTATAAGCCATATTTTGAGGGGCCCCGCGAAAAATATTCCAATCGGGCCCCGCACTAACTAGATCCGGCACTGCATGTGTTATCACAGCCAATAATACACGAAATATTTTTGCCTAAACGGTTGCCGATTTGGTATGTCATTCTCTATTATAGTCCTTGATTATAGTAGCGGCCGGATGGCCGAGTGGTAACGCTGTTGCCGTGCCACGCAGGAAAACCCGAGTTTGGTATTTCCTGAAAAATTTTTCGGGGTGCTGGGCCCGGCTCGGCGATCCCCGTCCTTCACCATCCGGACCCCTCCATGGGTATAGGTGCAGCCCGTGGTTGAAACTGGCCCGCCCCTTAGTAATCTCACAGATTAGAAAGGGGCATAAAATATGCAAAAAAAGTATACCATTGTATTGGATTGTACTTTACCATGAGTATTCGAGTAGCGCTGCCTCCGCCACATACCATTGAATACTAGCAACATTCGAGTTGTTTTCATCGATTCAGACATAACCTCGTCTCAGTGTATGGTCGAGTCGGCAAAAACTTCCGTCTATTTATTACATATAACGTTTGTCGAGTCGGCAACCGATTCGGCAAAAAATGCATAATGTATTATTAGTGTATGACAGCGTAAGATCTTAAGAATATCCTAACAATTGAATTTGTAATTTAGAATGCTTTAATTTTGATAATAGGCGAATTATGAATTATCAATAATTATTATTTTGAAACATTTTTTATTTAAAATGTTTAAAAAAATATTTAGGTAAACAAAACTATAAATTTAATTTATTAATTCAGTGTCAGTTTTTAATTTAATGTAGATTTAAATTATTAGGATAAACAATTGGACACAGATTGTTTTGAAAATAACTTTCAAAAGTCGTCCCTAGATGGCCCTGACTTAATCAATCAATCATCAATATTTGCGGGCAATCCAAGGGGAAATCGTGTATCTCTGTTATAATTGAAAGATTATGACAGTTTTGAAATTCTATTTAGTTAAATATACAGATTAACGAATTTCCGAATGAAACAATAATAGAATATAAAATTATAAAACTAAACTAATAATTTAAAAAAGAATACAATTTATTTGTAACGCAAAAAATTTTTTTTCTTTAGAAATCATGCTTATAAGTAATTGTGGATGGATTTTATTTCATTTAGATTATTATTTTTAAATTAAAAATAATATCTGAATTTTTAAATTTGAATTATTAATATGTTTATAAAATTTTAATGTGTAATTCTAATCTATAATTTAGTTTATAAAACATTAACTGTTATAAATACTGTATAATCTTGCCTCCATAACTTTTGTCGTTACTTACGTATTAACGCCACCGCAGCTGTGTGTACAAGATTGCTTTTTATTGGCGCATTATCGCAACTTCTGCTGCGGTGGGGTTAATACGTAAGTACCCTTTTGTCTCTGTATACGATATATCGTTTAGATATTTTTGCTCGATTTAATTAAAATTGTGTATATGTACAGTTATACACCATTATGGATAAAAATCTGGTTTGCCTTTCTGAAGTAGGAGCGTCGCGTCACTAACACTAAAATCTAACTAATCTAAATAATATCTATAATGTTTAACTGAATGATAAAATGATGACAGTCAGCCATCGGTGAGGGCGAATCTTTAATTTTGTAATGTGAAATAAATTTTTAATACTAGAATATTCGATTCGGCGAATCTTTATCTGATGTTTTGGTGTTAGGTGCAACAGCGTTGCAGTTTGCAATGCGACGCGCCTAACCCCAATAGGTACGTTTAGTTTTTGCTGAGGTTAATTATGAAAAAGTGAGACAAAGGTTTTCAATTAAAACATTATTTATTTGGGTAAAGGTCGGGTTTACGTGTGGGCGAGAAGCGCGGCGTCGCGTGGCGCCATCTGTATACGTGTGTCACAGCCTTAAAAACGCGATCACTTGGGCGTGTGTGCGTGTTTCGCGCACGTAGACGTACGTCTCGCGCAATCGCTATAGTGTATGAACTGGCCCTACACTTCGCAAACGACCTCTATCGGCGAATCAATGAAACATGAGAATTAACTCGACTGCAATGTAGACAGGATGAGGCGCAGTGCAATGCGAAGCGAAGAATGCAAATTTTTCTGTCATCTTTGCTTCGCTCCGCTTCGTTTCGCGTCGCATTCAGTATGTCACGGCCTTTAGAAAGCAACTTGGCGCGGTTAGCAACTTGAAAAAGCAACTTGGCGCACCTAGCCGCGCGAAAGGAAATGAAAAAGTTGAATTTTGACCAATCGGCACGCGCGAACAATAATGTGCGGCAAGACGCGAGGGAAGTAATCAACCAATAGAAACGAATGTTTTATATATTTGGAAAATGACGAAAGTTCAACTGTGTGGTTGGGATTCAGATATAGACGGAAAATGGCGGAAGTTCAATCGTGTGGTTGGGATTCAGATATAGAATTCGTAGAAATACAGAAAAGACCATATCTATATGACATGAAATTAAAAGAATATCGAAAATATACGATTACTTCTTTTTAATAACAAATCAATCACATTCCGCAAACAATCTCATCGGCAAACATGAGAATAATTCGACTGCAATATAGACAGGCTGCGGTGCAATGCAACGCTAAGCGAAGAATGCAAATTTTTCTGTCATCTTAGCTTCGCTCCGCTTCGTTTCCCGTCGCATTCAGTGTGTCACAGCCTTAAAAACGCGATCATTCGGGCGTGTTTCGCGCACGTAGACGTACGTCTCGCGCAATCGCTATAGTGTATGAACTGGCCTTTACGCTAATAGCTTGCATTCATGTATATCATTAAGACGTGTATATGCTTGCGCCAGCATGCGCGAGTAGCAATACGCGCATGCACGCGTCCTTTCCTCTCACTAAGTGTTACAAAATAGATTTTTATTATTTTTTATACAAAGAGAATTATATAGAGTTGCTGAAGATAAAATTAAATATTACTAGCAAATATAAATAAATTAATAAATATATTTATATATCGAGAAAAATTGGGGTGCTGCAGAGAGCAGCATGCGCGAGTACTTGACACGTTTGTAAACTATATCAAAAGATAAAATACAGGGCATAATACAGGTGTTCATTAATTTCCATGAATTTAAAAGAATATAACAATAAACATTAAATAAATAATTAAATTAATCTAATAATAATATTATTTAAACATCTGGCAACAAAGCAAGGAAAAACATCGATGAATCTCGCTTACTTTGATCATCTGCTTTTAATTTATTAAGTTGATCGTCTGACTCATTTCTATTATTCATATTCATATATAAACTATGCATTTATTTTGGAGCTATTTCAAACAGCTCTTCTCAAGACAAAGTCATTCGCTTCAATAATATTAAAGGTCATTTCGGCTGGATTCTGCTTTTCACGGAATTTCCAAATGTGTTACCATTCGATAGATCTCATCAAGCTGGTCAAAATTTATAATAGAACCATGGGCGAAAGCGGCACCGATTAGAAGATATTTCGAAAAATTTACCTCAGAATTGGTAAACGAACCATGTACCCTGGCCATAATTGAACGAGAAGTAAAACGTCACTTGACCATCATCGTAATGACGAAAAAACGAGAAATAAAACATCACGTGACCATCATCGTAATGACGGAAAACCTGCTATGGTTTTACACCTTGTTTTAAAAGCTAAAAATACACCGGGAATTGTTCTTGCGATTATTTGGGGTATGATTTTATGCTGAAATCCATAAGTTAATTATGCAATTTATGTATTTATATATTATATATACATTAATATATAACATATATTTGCATCAAGATATATAATTACATCATCTTGAAGGTGCTCTTGCCAAGGAGTTTGTATACATTTTTGCGCGGCCCCTTCAAAATGTATTACGGTAAACTTCCGTATAACGTGCTCTCCTATAACACGAATTCATATAACGAAATCTCTTTTCTATAACACGAATTCGTATAATTTTACATCTTGAAAATTGTCACGCAAGACATTGTCCTTTCAAAATGGCGTCGCGCACAGTATCCGATACTGGGCAAGACATTGTCCCTTTCAAGATGGCATCGCGCACAGGTATCGATACTTTGTTGTGATAAGACTTTTTTCATATAGCTACTTATCGGTTCGGTTTTCGCGATTGATTTACTACTAGTAATATGACTAAAAATATTATGCCATACTTCGTTGTAATAAGTACTTTTTCATATAGCTACTTATCGGTTCCCAATTGATTATACACCGATTTAATACTAGTAATATGACTAAAAATATTATGCAAAAATCTCTTCCTTAATTTCTTTATTATTTTATCTTGATTAATGTCATCCCGAAATTAATGAACGTACCTTGTACAAAGATATATTTCAATTATTCTTTAAATACGCATTAAACATTTAAATATTTAGTTTAAAACTTACCTATACGTTTGTTTTCCGACCCTGGTTGACAAATGAAAGATTACGACTTGAAATGTTAAGAGGTATGGGCACGCCATGGTTACCATGACGAGAAATTTCAAAGACAATTGGCTATATGATCAATTCTACAGAGAGAAAAGATTTACGTAACATCCTAGATGTTACATAAGGAAACACGGTGTATGTGAATATAAATCTGCAGTGAAATATTATTTCACTAAGTATTTTCTTAAATTAAAATTCATGTCCGGTAAACAATTTACTGATGAATTAATTAAGAAATAAATCATGATAAATTATTCTATATTATATATTTGCAATTATAATTTAAAATATTAAATACAGTAAGAGATTTATTATAAATATATTAATTTAATCAATTTTATCGAAATTAGACAGGAAGTATCGCTAAAAATCGATTTGTCTTAAACATGAAACCTGATTTTATTATTTATACTTTAAGAACTTAATTTCATCTTTAGATAAATACAATTTCTTTACATAATGTAAGTCATATCGAATCAATATGATTTCCGAAAGTCAGTTTGTTATAAACATGATTATTACATTAGAATATCTGTCTGTAATGATATGCATCATTATTAATATAAATAACACTTGGATAACAATTCAGTTCAAAACTAAATTACATAAATATTGATATATCATTATCTATATATATATGTGACGCCGCCGAGTGGAAAGGCGTGATGATTTCTTTTCAAAGCATTAAATAAAATCAGTCTGAATCACAAACATTTAATATTTAACTATAATTATAAAAATAACAAATACATACAAAAGGAGAATGCTCCCTCCGTATTCTCTCCCCTCTGGAGAATAATCAAAAAACGCACACTCAACGTTTTCGCGACAGTCGTGTTGCCACTTACATCAATTTTTATTATAAATAATATTTAATATTTTTATAATTATTTTAATGTTTCATATATATACCTACAGTATACCAGAAAATAATATGAAATTTTTGAATTTACGTACGACACAGAAAAGAAACCGTGTTGCAACGAAATATTTTAGCTTTTTTAATGAATCAAGAGTAGAAAATTATAATTATATTTAAATGAATCTGTGTTATAGTGAAAGAATTATATTTTAATAGAAAAGAATTAATAGAGTTTTCCTGTATCAAAATTATAATCCAGAGCAAATTTTTCTAAATAGTTTAAGACCAATGTCTTGCGCATTTCATTAGAAAGATTATATACAAATTTTTAATTTTTCTGCGGACATTCACTGCCCATTTTATATATATAATTTTGGAGGAATACTTTCTACTACGCCAGTATAAAATAAGGGAAAGGTCGAATAACTTTTATCAGTTTCAAAATTGGATAAATTTCCAGTTCGACAAAATATAGGATCTAAGGTTAAATTCCTCCCCGGAAATATCGTTGAACAATCCTATAAATTCTGAATTTTTCTAATTTCTTCTATATAAATGATAGCACTTCTATATATAAACTCTTATACTTAGAATGATGAAATTTCGTACATTTATCTTCGCTAATTTTTCTCGAATATCTTTTTAAGTTAAAAACAGATTCACCATCAAAATTAATATGTAAAAATTAGGTTCAAAGCTATTTTTATTATCATATTTATGTTTTTGCTCCGATTTCTATAAAACGTAATGATTTAGTTTGCCATTACTGAAACTTTGACAATAAAAGTTAAGAATAAACTTCGTATCTATTATTATATTGGAAAGAATTGAAATTCGGAAAATTATACATATTAAATATGATGCTAAAAATATATTTTGTAATATAGTACACTCAGCCCTCGATTTACACGGTATATACGTTCCTGGAAAAATCGTGCAAAACGAAGCCGTGAAAAACGAGACGCAGAATTAATACAAAATAGAAGGATATGTTCAGTTAAACTATTTTTATTGTCATATTAATGTTTTTGCTCCGATTTCTATAAAATGTAATGATTTAGTTTGCCTTTACTGAAACTTTGACAATAAAAGTTAAGAATAAACTTCGTATCTATTATTATATGGAAAGAATTGAAATTCGGAAAATTATACATATTAAATATGATGCTAAAAATATATTTTGTAATATAGTACACTCAGCCCTCGATTTACACGGTATATACGTTCCTTGAAAAATCGTGCAAAACGAAACCGTGTAAAACGAGACGAAGAATTAATACAAAATAGAAGGATATGTTCAGTTAAACTGTAAACCGTGTAAATCGATCTAAAGAAGATAATGAAAAATCGAGGATATGTTCTTTATAACCGTGTAAAATGAGATAAGGATTAAAGGAAAAAAGGAGGATTGGTTCATTAATTTTTAGAGACAATTTAATGCTTATATTTCTTCAATTTATTTTTGAAAATGAAAACAAAAACATTAATTAACATCGAATACGGTAAAAAAACAAATTAGCAATATTCCGTACAAATAAAAACAATAAAAGCATTCAAACATAAATAGGCGAGCTGCAAAGGTGAGTTTAGTTTAGTTTAACTGCGAGACTTGGACAGTAAAAGTGAATAGTAAGCGATAAATTGTGAAAGCGAAAGTGGACTAAGTAGATTAATATTGTATGAGATAATTATCGGATTTTGTATTGAATTTAGTTATAGTGAAACTAGATTATTTTGTTTTGTGTGTAAATAAATTGGACTATACGAAATATAGCTGTATTCACTCTTTATTAATTTCTACAAACTCGTAATCCCACAAAACGTGTCTACATGATACTCTTTTAATTTATAAAATAATCAAAATAAAACCAAAAAAATTTTTTTTGTTTTCATTTAAAACTGCGTAAAAGCGAAACCGTGTAAATTAAGTACCGTGCAAATCGAGGGCTAGGTGTATTTCAAGAATTTTCCATCCATTATAATAGTGATGGTAAATCTATGGTAGGTATGCCAGAAGTGACACGCGAAATGATTTGGTTGAGATAGAGACGATTTTTAAATAAAAATAAATTTTATTTTAAAAATTTGAAAAATTTAAATATTGTTCTTTATATAACTATAAATGGTTCTAGAATAATATATGTATACTGTAATACAATATATAGGCCTTATATGCTCCGCGATATATTATTAAACAAAAGATTATCAGCACCATATTATGGTATTATTCTACATCAAATAATTCCAAATAATATTAAATTCTGTTTAATCTATTTCAACGCCTATATGAAAACAGAATTTTAATTCCAGTTTAATTTCCAATGTCATCAAAATCATCTTAAGACACAAGCTTATTAGTTAATGAAACTCTGAATATTATGATTTGGCTTTTGTATCATAATCATTTACATTTTATTATCTAGATTAAATAGAATTTAATATATTAAGTAATATTAAATTCTGTTTAATCTAGTTAAAATAAATAATCTTCACTAGAAAGCGAGTAAATTTAACAAAATTAGTGTATCCTTGTTTAAACATTGACTTTTAATATACACTATACTAAAGTTATGTAAAATATTCTTTTATGCGAAATTGGCATCTTTTGTGCCAATTTATGTAGAGAGTCGTCATGTTTATTGACATATTGTGATTCAAATTTCAGAAGCGAAAAATAAATTTTTCAGTTAGTGAAATACTATATATATTGGCTTTTTCGAAACTATCAATAACAGTTGTAGGACAGATTCTCCTCTGGAAAATCAAAAGAGAAAAATATAAATATGAATAAATTATGCTAGAAATATTTTTATTTTAATAATCCATTTTCTTAGATAAGATAATTTTTATTAAAGATTTTTTTTGTATGAGTTTAAAATAAAAAAGCCATGTAATATTATTGAAATTCGATATAGTAGTTTATTTTCTTATGATATAAATTTTTTCATAAACAATTTTTAAACTGACAGTTTTTTATGTATGTCTGCTTTTAATAAACATATATTCAAGTTCTATAAAAAGAATTTTATAAATATATAATTTGATCCGTTTTATTGCAGTAATATATTATTAAAAGAACTATTCATTTTAATTATTAACTTGTCATTTTACAACAAAAACACAAAATCAGTTATATGATTGCAGATTTAATTTTTTTTAAAATTTTACATAAAAATGCGCTTTGTTGAAGGACTCTATTTTTTATTTTGAATAATTTGCGGGAATTTTATTAATAGGGCTGTTCAATAAAACAAATGTAATATTTTCAATTACTGGTTGATTAAGAAATATGTATCTCATACTTTATCTATACTAGGGTCCAGTGGCGGCTCGCCCATAAGGGCTGCAGGGCTGCAGCCCTCCCACCAAAATGAAAACTAAACCGTGTAAATTGAATGCCATGCAAATCGAGGGCTAAGTGTATATCATCCATAAACTCAACCAATATAGGCTAAGCATTGATTATACATAGCTTTTTATTGCACAATTCTTTGAGTAAAAAATGTTTCATAATTACAGTACTTTAATGCATATGACTGTGTTCAAAAAATTTAATAAACATTTGGCTAAGATATATATATGGTGTGTATATATATATAGTTAATCAAATGATTAAAAATTGCAAGACAAAATTTTCATATAAAAATTATTTGTTATTACATTTTAAGAAGGCAAATGATGATTATAAATACAGATTGAATTTCTGTACAAAATCTGCAAAAACAGAAAAGAAAATAGAGCTATAACAATTGAGTTTACCATTGAAATTTTTTTTTCCAAATTGTGAGAAATGAACTTTGTGAAATGAATTATTTAAGGAACTCTCAAAATAATAATAAATATATTTTGTTATGTAATTATAAAGTACTAATTTTACATTTTGATAAACCTTTGGTGATTTGGAATTCATAGCATGTCAGTGTGCTAAAAACTATTGCTCTAGAATCTATATATACTTTGAATAATTGGGATTAAAGTTTTAATTAACAAAATTATAACCCCATTATATTTAATTATAAATAACAATATTCTAATAAAGAGATTTATAAACTAAGGGGATCCTCTGCATTAGAATCATGAAAAAATTCTGGGGGTGTAAAAACTTTAAAAATTAAAATTAATAATGAAATTAAGATTATTTTTCTGTGAATTCATATATAAAAATTAAAGATCTGGAAGAACTAGTTAAATATCTATAAAACAAGTTCTTTTTGCAATATAGAACAATTTATTAAAACTCAACAAATGTTTTCGGCATATAGCTATCATCAGATTACAAAAACAGAACAATGTTGTAACGGAAAATAAAACTTAAACAAAAATGCTATGTTACTATGGTTACAAATTAATATAACTATCAAAATAAATACAGAGTATTTAAAATTACAGATTAATATTAATATGAACAATTAGAATAGCAGAAAAAACATGGCCAAATTGAAACTAGAGTTAACAGGGAGTGGGCAGCAGATTTTCAATAACATACAACCATGCTGGAGAAAGCTGCTGAGCAAGCTTTTTGTTTAGTAATAGTTTGATTAGTAGAAGCAGTATATACAGTAATTTATCATGTATAGATCTGGAAGAATTTGAGCTCTTCTTAATAACTCAATAAACATACACTACTAATCTTAGATGTAATTAATTTTTGGATACTATCTTCAGAATGTTACATTTTGAAGGTTAATACAATCAATCTAAAGCAGATATATTGGATCCATTACAAGTGAACTTGTTGTATGATTGTGTTGGCTATTGCATTGAAAGTTAAAGATTGATAACAAGATCTAGAGTTCTCTAAAAAATAAAGAATGGAAAATTATTGTTTTTTCTTGATCAATGTATAAGATCATGCCATGTTAACATTTGACAAAGTGGTGTCATAGTGAAAAAGTATACACACTTTTGCCTTAATAAATGTTTAATTGGGATTTTATAAAATTGATATAGCCAACTAATGATATAATCACATGATGTAGACAACTAACATACTAACTTCCATAATGTATACATGTTCCATTATCTATTGCTTATCTGATAATTAAAAATTGTCTTTGTTTCAAATTAATATGTACAGTAAATCTCTGACCTACATGGTTTCAGAGATATGCAGATGAATATGTCTTTATTTATGTTGAATTTCCATAAAACATGTATGAAAATTTATTAAAGAATTTTTCTTTTTTGCAAAAATATCATTTATAGCCTTAAATTTTCTTATGTATGCTTAGAGTAAATGCATAAATTTTATTTAGCAATTCTATTTTACTAATGCACTTTTTTGTATATGTCAAATTTAAGCATTGTTCAGCTTATATGAAAATTTTTGGAACAAATTGACTGCTTAAGTTGGGACCTACTGGTATTACATTGTTTTACGTTGCTAGTAGGCTGTAACTTTTAGCTTGTTTTCTGAAGGAAAGTGACTTATGAGATCATGCTATCTGTTATATATCTCCCACTAATAACTTTTGAACTAATTAGTATAATTTATTACTTTGAAGAATTTATTTGAAAAATTTTTAGACATGTTCTGCCATTGAATGTAACCTTGATACATTACTTAATCCTATGACTATAATCTTAAAATTGACATGCATTCAAATTTCTGAGATACAATACTTTTTTAATATATTATGAATTAATTAATGGATTATCAAGAAATTAAGCAGGATGCTGAAACAATATAAGTTGACCTTAATGATGCATAAATTAATTCTATAGCTTCAGCCATTTAAAAGTGATGGGACTTCAAACTTTTGAGATTTTTCCCAACAATTTTTGAATTATTTGATTGATTTTTATGAAATTCATTGATTTTGTCATCTCAAAGATAATCTTGAAATAAGATTAATTAACCTTGTAGCATCATATATTTAAAAATATGAGCAGAATTAATACTAAGTTGTTTAGCCTCTAAAACAAGAGTAAAAAATACACTTCTTAGAAATAAATACCAGTAAATATTTCTTTAGTGGCTATTTTTGTACTGTTTCATATTTTTTATATGATACACTGTACATGTTTGCCACACTGTAATCCTAACTCTGAGTTTCATATATTAAAACTTCTCAAATTTTTTTCTAAGGGAGGTGATATGAGATTATATTTGATATGTGCAAGCCCAGAGGAAAACTGAAAATTGGATTATTAAAAATCTTTATTTAATGATTGAATTTTCAGGTCTGAAAAAGGTTGAAAGACCTGAAAATTGGATTATTAAATACCAAAAATGGTTCTGGACTGGGAGCTATTACGGAAAAAGAAAAGTGGTAGACCAAGAACAAAACGGATGGACAGTATGTATGAGAGCATTAATAACTATGGATTGAATGATTTGACCCTGTACAAGGAAAATTGGAGAGATGCCCTGGCATATATTATCTAGTAGTTAAGGAAACCATTTTTGAATGGAAACTTCATGAAGAAGAAAGTAATCCATCCACCAGTCTATCTTCAAGTTGATGATATATTTTTATCTTACATCTTTAATCATTCCAAAATACTGAGATCACATGGAAAATAAGAAATTAATTCTTTTCATAACTGCTTGTTTATCTTTATATTTTATGTTAATTAATCTGAATTTCTTCATTAGTTTTAAATTTTGAGATGTTTAGTTATATACTATATAACATTTTTATTCTGGCATATCTTTAGTTGAACTAATTTTGTAAAATTAGTTCAGTTAAAAATATGCCAGAATAAAAATGTTAAGCAGCCATTTTTAGCCTATTTTCGAAAAAAGTGTAGCTTATGAAAACACCATGTTGTTTGTATATTCCCATTAATAATTTTTGAAATAATTAGTAGATTTTCATTTTTTGATAGTGATATTCTGTCATTAAAAGTCATCTCAGTGTTGCATTATTTAAAATAATTAACACTTTATCTTTTTTATATATAGACAATAGATACAAGCTCACTTTTTTAAGTAGAACTATTTAAAAAAAAGTAATAAATAGTTCTATCTAAAAAACTGAGCTTGTATCTATTGTTGCATTATTTAGCTCTCTAGTTGTAACAATTTAAAAATTGGCATAAGTTGGGTATCTACTGTAATAATAGGATATATTAAAAGTATCTCAGAAGTTTGGCATTTGCTCAAACATCTGAGATATTCTTTTAATATATCCTAAATTATTCATTTGATTTTTATGAAATTTAGCAAAGTGATTATGATATTGTATGTAATCTCTATGCTGCTGCTAAAGGAAGAATCGTATTCCCATGAATATTCTATAAAGAATAAAAGTTGAAATGTTTTTTATGACATATTTATTTGCAACTGCTTAAAAATGATGGATGTTCAAACTTCTAAGTTTTTTCCATAATAATTTATGATTAGAAAATATATTTTAGAAATAATATTTTCTAGATAATATGTTTTCTGATATTTCCAAATTAGTTATTTCATTTTCAATTAATCAGCTTTTGGGAAATAAAAAATTGTTATTGCCTTTCAATTGATCTAAAAGCAGAGAATTATTATTATAAAAATTTCTCTTAGGTTTCATTATTTGTAAATTCTTTGCTCATTTTTTCAGGAAATAATAATGTTTTGTTGTTATAAATTATGTTTCTTCCACAATTATTTTTTTAAGAAAATTTTCTTTTTTACTTTACAAATGTACAGTAAAAACATGTATATGATGAGTTATTTATTTTTTGCAATAATTATACAATATTTATTCATTCTAAGGAAACCAAAATAGAATTTAAAAATTCCATAAATGTACAAATTTTTAAAAATTATTCATTTGATGATTGTTATAAACTTTTGAACAGTCCATAAAAACAAATTATGTAAAATCTAATAAGTTATTTAATTTTTAAATGTTAACATAAAACAAATTTATTTGATTAATGAATAGTAGTTAATGTTGTTCTGCAGTTATAAAAGTAATTAAAAAATAACAATAGTAATGGAATAATTAACAAAATAAAATTAAATGTAAGAACTTATGAAAGGAAAAAAATTAATATGAATTGGTAATGCATTGAAATGTTGGGCATTCTAATTCTATGATGGAACCCTAAGTAAAATATGAAATTTTTCAGATGAAAAGTTATAAACAAATCTGTCAAGAAATTTCTTATTTCCATCTCTCTACGATTATTATTATTTTAGAACCTAAATGTTTTACAATAATCCTATTTGGTTAGACATTATGAATTGAAAACTTAACATTTAACATGATTACAATATTTTATAATTTGTGTGATTAAAGTATTAATCAGGTATAACGTTAAATTATTTTTAATTATAAGCTTTTTATACAACAAAACTTATTTATAATTATTTAATTTGCAATACATATCAAAACTAAATTTCATTTAATTATATATTATTTTTTTTGTGTAAAATTTCATTATTTTATAAAAACAATTATTCTTATATATACGTGCTTTGATAAAATTTTAAGAAATTGTAAAATTAATCAAAAAATTTATCATTATATTTATCAAGTAATGTAATAGATTTTTTGACAACTTATCATATTTTCAACATCAAAAAAGTATTTAAATTAAAAATATAGGTGCTTTCTCTATATTTAGCAAAATAAAAGAAATGTGGTGCTGTATATAAACTCTACTTGTTGTGTATTACTTATTTATTACTGTAATAACTTCTAGATCTTCCAAAAATAGTAGCCGTGTATAGAATATTTGTCCGAGTGTAACTTTGTAGAAGCTTTTGTGATTCCTAGACTATGCAATGTTCAAACTGTAGTGATAATATAATTATTGATGGAAGTGATTGCTCTTAAAGTAGAAAATAAAACCTTTAGTAAATATTTAAAAAAGTGTTTAGCCTATGACCAGAACTGAAAGTTATGGTTGAGAGTATAACAGTAAGGTAAATATTGTTGAAAGTATTTTAAAAATGTTTGAAAAAGGCAAAATGTTGGAAATGAGCATTGTTCTTAGAGGGTATCATGTGATCTATTTTATGGGTTTTTCTTCAATAAAACATAAATTAAAATTATGTAGTTTGTTTTAATCATATAATACTTATTCAAACACATGAATAAATGACTTTTTTTTAACAGATGGTTAAAAATAAACAAAATAATTAAACATTGAGAAGTCAGAAATGTCAAGTATAAAAAAATCAAAAACGAAATTAAATATTTATTCTATTCCTTTTTGAGTTTAATGTTAAATGGTTTTGTTGTGTATCAATGTTGTTTATATAGTTGTATTGTACCTTAAATCAATATACAACAATCAGCCAATATCTGTATCATAATCTTTCTGAGATTTTTTATAATTCCATATTTAGAGAAGCATCCATAAATTACCTCACATTGAAAGGGGAGGGAGGGATAATAAGATTTGTGACATCACATTGTAAAAATGGTTACAAGTTTACATTTCTATGATTAAATTTTTTTTATAAAATATAAAACTTTTATACTTATTTTCCGAATAAGTAATTAATTTATAAGACTTTTATAAAATATTTTTATGTAAGTTATAAAATGCAAAACATACCTAGTTCTAAGGCATTTATATCTAGCTGTTTGAAATTTTATTTGTAAATTAAATGCATGGATCTTTGGTTATATGATACAATATACAGGGTGTTTTCTAGCACCCGTACCACCCTTTTTTCTCGGAAACGCGATGAGAAATAATCCATCTTCATCATTACTGTTTTATTTTCTTATATATTTTTGTAAAAATAATAGATGTGGATTTCCTGGGGGAGTTGAACGTTCAATTTTTTCTAAAAGTGGACAGTACACTAAAAATGTTTGAGAAACACTGTCCCAAAAGATAAGATAGGCATGTGCTAAATCCAGCTAAATCACTGAATTTAAGATGAAATACTCATTTCAAACATGGTCAACCCCTAGTGCCCTTTGAAAAAAATGAAATTTGTCATGGATCTCGAAATCAAATGACAATATAAAATTGAAATAATACAGATAATAAGATGTAAACACACTTAATCTGATGCCAAATTTCAAAGAATTCTGATAAACTGTTTTCTCGAAATATTTAGCCATTTCCGTACATTTTAGCCACCCTATATATGCATCAAAGAAATAATGTACTGAAAAATAAATTGCAGAAAGATGTATAATGATCATAGCCTTAAATCAAGAATTTGTGAAAAAAATATGAATATTTATCATTTTAATTTTATGCATATAATATTAATTTCAACAAATACTGTTCCAAAAATTATTTTATTATTATTTATATGTCAGTGTCCAACATTATACATAAGTTCATTTAGTGAAAATAAATTATTTTTATTGGATAAAGAAGAAAATATTTAGAAGTTCTACTTGCTATTAAAATAATTAAATGTAAATAATAATATTTGTTAACATATTAAATTATTTATTTTTTTTTTAAATTATTATTATAATAATAATTTAAATTTTCAATTAAAGATTATCAATTTTTATGGAAAAAACAAAAATAACAATTTATATTTACAGTGATTTATCTCATAATAAATTGGCCAGTCTATCTGCTCAAATGTTTGAAAGTTTGACTTCATTACAACGAATGTAAGTATTTTTAATTTATTAATAAATTTATCTGATAAATTAGCACAATTTTACTGCAAAACATATTTTATCTTTTTTCTATAATTACTGTCTTTAATTTAAAAAAAAAAATTTTAAACAAGTATTTAATATTTTTGTACACTTGTAAATATAATTATTTTCTGTAAATATTGATACATCAATAAATGTAAATTTTGTATTAAATATATATATTATTTTATTGCATATTTTCATTTGTATATATTCCATTTAAATCTTATCTGATTTTTATTAGTGGTTAAAATAACTATTTATCTCAGATTTTGACACATTGTTCCACATCAGTAGATGTCCTGGAAAACATTTTGGATTTTAAAATCTATCTCATTTTTTTAGAGGAAAATATTTTATTTTTTTTAAATTGGTGCATGAAATCAGCACCAATTTCAACATATGGTAACATTTGACACTAATTTGATATATGTTTTGAACTTGCATTGAAATGCAGGTTCAAAACATGTCAAATCAGCTTCATTAAGTCCATGCTGACATCTGTCAATAAAACATTATTGGAAGGTATTCATTTCCAGCTCAATATGGAATGGCTTTTAGATATTACACTTAAAAAATGTATCATGGTATTAACATTTTATTAATTATTAAAATGATGAATCTGGTAATTTGGTAAATTTTTCAACTAAATTTTAGAAAAAAATCATGTTATATTACACATCAAAGAAAAACCTAAAAATAATGAATATAAAACATTTATTTTCTACAAAAATTAAAATGTGCAGAATAACACCAAAAAGAGTGTATGAAAATGAAATAGCTGAAATCTCAATATAGTCACCCTTCACAGCAATGCAGGACCTGCAGTGATATTTCATGCTGTTTATGATATTGCTTATTAGTTCAGTTTAGTAGCAATGATCATTGTTTTTGAAAAGCACTTCTGAGCATTCTAAAGTCTTGTAAGGGAAAATTCAGGGCAACTGTGTCTCCCTAGAGCATCCTAGACATGCTCAATAGGATTAAGGGATGATAGTTTGATTTTGAAGATATTGCTGTATCAGTGTGGCTCATTAAGGCTGAGTATCATCATTGTATAGGATAAAAATTTTCAATTGTGTCTGCATATGATAACAGTCGAGTTTAAGACTTCATACCTATATCTTCTGGCATTCATGTTTTTTATGAAGCACATACAGATCTGTGCAGTTGCCTAAGAAAATTTCACCCCAAATTATTAAGCTAAAAGTATTTCTTGAATATTAGATGAAAAGTAAATGTCCCTTACTTCTCTCTAGATCACACAGAAGTCACATTTCAGACCAAATCTGATTTGTCTGTAAAGAATATAAATCTCTATTGGGTTTCAATCAATTGACATGATGTCTTGTTTGTTTCAAACAAGTAAAGATATCATTCTGCAGTTGGATAAAGAACATGCAGATTATTGGTTACCTGGCATATAGATTTTCTTTATGAAGATTAAGCCTTCAGTGCACATGGAAAGCATATATACAATATTTCTGTATCCACAGCAAGGACAGATTGCAATATGTTGAATAGCACTCCTTTTCCTTTGAGCTGATAATTTAAGATATTGATCATCCACTGAACTAGTGACCTTAGTCTTCCACAACTGTATCTCTGGGATGTTGTATGAGAATTTTTAAACTGGCTCCATGGCCTCTGAACCATAATACAACTAACATTTACCATCTGGTTACTTTTGCTTGACTTTGGCCTGTCTCTAGCCATCAGCTATTTTCCATCTCAATTCATCAGCTAAATGACATTTACTAATCATATTCTAAAATTAGCTATCTAGATGGAATTGGCAAGCAACCTTTACATGGCAATTTTTATGATACAACTGATTTGCACATACCAAGGATTGAAGAAATATTTTGCATACTTTTTTTACTCACTCAATTCATTTTCTATGTAATATATATTAATTACACAAAATTATAAACAGGTGTAAGCCAAATTGATATAGAATCTACTAATTATTTTGCTTTAGAATTCTGTTAATTATTCTACTCTTAATGGAAGTTGATGATGATTTAAAATAAATCAAAAGTATTTCTTCCTCTTATAGATTCTTATTTATTTGTAATAACCAATATAGAGCACTAACGGCAGTAGTGACTTCAAAACGTATTTGTTTCAAACTGCTGTTAGTGCTTTATCTTGGTTATTGTCTTAGTGTTATAGGCAGTGTATATATCTTGTTACAACTTATTTATTTGTATAGGTTTTGTGTATAATTCTAATTCCTGCCATAGTGAAGTAGATTATACAGGGTGTTTTCTAGCACCTATACTACTTTTTTTCCTCGGAAACATGATGACATAGGAAGTAGGGGAAAAAATTTTGATTAACAAAGTATATCTGAAGAATCGAATGGGCATGATAAAAATTTTGTGGGCCCATCGGAAGTAGGGGCACAAGGGGTCAACTATGAAATCTCCAATGGAAACCAATGCGGATTTTGGCCTAATTGGATAGAACTGTGAAAAACAAACAACTTTTGTTTCGAAAGTTTTTTAATATCACTTACGGATTGTGAGATATCACAAAAAAAGATGCTGCCGTATGTACCGCCGATTGGGATATTCAAGCAATAATAAAAGGAAGAATCTGACAGAGGGCATCTGTGTACATCAAAATAAGGTGGTGAAACCATTACAGTTGAATTTTAAGTAAAATTAACTAGTTCTGTGAATTCATCCACTTAAAAATATGAACATTCCCCAATTTTATAATAAAGATAAGAAAATGATGAAATTACCCTTGATAGGTAGTACTAAACATTAAAGTAGATATATCAGGTGATTTTGAGCACCCGTACCACCCTTTTTTCTCGGAAACGCAATGAGATAGGAAGTAGGGGAAAAAATTTTGGTTACCAGAGTATACCTGAAGAATCGAATGGGCATGATAAAAATTTTGTGGGCCCATCGGAAGTAGGGGCACAAGGGGTCAACTTTGAAATCTCCAATGGAAACCAATGCCGATTTTGGCATAATTGGATAGAACTGTGAAAAACAAACAACTTTTGTTTTGAAAGTTTTTTAATATCACTTAAGGATTGCGAGATATCACAAAAATAAGATGCCGCTGCATGTACTGCCAATTGGGTTACTCAAGCAATAATAAAAGGAAGAATCTGACATAGGGCATCTGTGTACATTCATGAGCTCATAAGGGCTGAAACAAATCCAGAAACCCTTGTTCTTGAGTGTGGCTCCATGCTGAACTGTGATGGCGAAAGACTTACATCTGCAGTTCAAGTGCTACTACAGAGTACCAAAATTTGCCTTAAATCTTCATATCGCTGCTCTTTGCTGCTTCAATAATGTTTGGCAATGTACACAGATGCCCTCTTCTTACTGCTTGAATAGCCCCATCGATAGTACACGTGGCGGCATCTTATTTTTGCGATATCCCACAATCCGTAAGTGATATTAAAAAACTTTCAAAACAAAAGTTGTTTGTTTTTCACAGTTCTATCCAATTATGCCAAAATCAGCATTGGTTTCCATTGGAGATTTTAAAGTTGACCCCTTGTGCCCCTACTTCCGATGGGCCCACAAAATTTTTATCATGACCATTCGATTCTTCAGGTATACTCTGGTAACCAAAATTTTTTCCCCTACTTCCTATCTCATCGCGTTTCCAAGAAAAAAGGGTGGTACGGGTGCTCAAAATCACCTGGTAAATCTTATTTAATATTACTCCTTCAACTTTTAGAGGGTAATATACTAGTATAAAAATTAACTGAATTTAATATTACCCAAGCAGCATTGAATATGCTTGCTAATATACTGTAATGCTAATAATTACATAACTATATTAGTATTATACAGCATTAACAATAAGACTATAGAACTGTTTATTAGATTTTATGACATTCAACATACTGATTATTCCACTGAAGATGATTTTGATAATATATATGTTGTGTTTAATTTTGCAATGATTAAAAGAAATTATGTTCAGAAAGTAGGTGATTGATTCTTTTTAGAATTGCTTGTTATTTAATCTAATACATTCTTTCATTAATTAAAGATAAATAAATTTGTACATTTTGCTTTCTATAAGAAAATCTAGTAGAGAAAATATTAGATGAATAATATAGATTTCATGTTCACAAAAAGTATAACAATAAACAGACTATTTGTAAAATAAAATGCAGTCAATATTTTTGTGAATCTACTATTACTTTATAATATACGGGTAAATGCTTTGCTAATTAAATTTTTGAAGAATTTTTTATTTATACTAGTCAGAGGTGGATTTAGGCATGGTCTTTATGGGTTGCAGCCCAGGGCCCTGTTCAATCAAAGTAACTCCTTTGCAGTCAAAAAAAAAAATAAAAAAAATTATACAAATTTTTTCGTTCCTAGATAAAGTTTAAATCGTTGGTTTGCAACACTGTTGGATTTGAATAAAATATCAAATATCAATGTTTTAAATGACGGTAAATAGTAAATTCGGCTCTGTCGGTAGTCTGTAAAATCAAAATATAATTTGTCACTTATCAGTTATGCAAATAATGTGGCCATGTTGGATTGGAAGTGAAAATCTAGCTCCTCTAAAGCATGTTAGTTTAGTGTAGCTCTTAAATAGTGTTAGCCCAGGGCCCCCAAAGTTAATGGTCCACTTCTGATACTAGTCCAATAATAAAATCTTTATCATCATTTGAATAAATTTCACTCTTGAATAAATATTGATTTGGATTCAAATACTGCATTTCTTTAGATTTAATATGTTTTAGTATTAGTAAAGTATAAATTAAGAATATATTAATTGAAGCCTAAATCTATGTTAAAATTATTCTTAAAGTATTATTCATATTTTATTTGCAGTTTTATGGTTCCATATAGTAACTGGGGCAGAACTGATTATAAAACCAGTTGGTGAAAAGCAGTCTCAACCAGCTGGAAAAGGTTTTGTATTAACATGTGAAGGAACAGCTAAAGATACTAATTTGTTTACAGATATGAAATGGATTGATCCAAAAGATGAAACTATAGACAAGTATGTAATTTTGTATTTAAAGTATTATAATCAATTATAAATAAGTCGATTCTCGCTCTTCGTGGTAGTTACATTCTGTAAATTCTTCATGAATGCTGAATTAGTGAATAGTGAACCATTATGCCTATGGGAAATATAGAGTTAAGTTTCTGCGAATTTTTCTTCCCAACATTTTCATACTTGGTTTGTGTGTTTTTTTCTGTTTACAGACACCTTATTTAATATGTATTACATTACTTACAAATAATTATAGTATATGCAGGTATAGTACTATATACAGTATTATAATTATAGTAATCTTTATTTAATTTTTTAAAACATTAACTATGTAGTAAATAAAATCTTATTTTTGATTGATAGTTTTCTGATGTTGCAAGATATTTGATGTGAAAGTTGACACATTGTCTTTCTGAACTGAGTTAAAAAAAACTGCGTCAGCCTTGTCTGTGTCACTTTTTGACTCAAATCTTCTAAAATTTCGGTATAAGGAGCAAATGTGTAGAAAGTTAGATGCCTAAATTTGAGGCTGCATTCAAGCATAGGGGCATATTCTTCTATGGGACCTGCAGACAATATAAAAAGGCTTTTGGCCTACCTGCTGTCAGTGGAATCAGCAAGGTTAGGTAATGAGAAATTTTTTGCAAACCGATTCGGAGATTACATTTGGTAACAAATAACTTCCTTTATTAGAGAGAAAGAGAGTTTACATTGGTAACCAGTATTTTCGCCACTCAAAAGGCAGGAGTCTGCCAATAAGCACGAAGCCTCCATGAATATCAATTTTATGGTTACAAATAAATTTTCGTGAATAGTCGACTACACAAATATGGAATCTGCGAATAACGAGAATTGACTGTAAGTTCATAAAATTATAATTCTGTTATTGAAATACCATACTTGTATAAATGGTGATAACTGTGGTATTAATTTATTAATTAATTTAATTTACTATATGTAATTTAAAATTAGGCAAAAGAATATGTTTGATAAATTTATATTTATTTGAATTATAATTATTAATATTATCATTATTAAAATTATTATAATAATGAAAAATTTCAATATGATATAGAATATTGTTTCAGCATCAACATTACTATCACTCTTTTTCATCCAATTCTTATGTAGAATTCTATAGATTTTAAGCTGAATATTCAAAAAAATATTTTTGGGACAGTCTTCTTTCCCAATTTTTACAAATCTGTTTTTTGGTCAACATTTATCAAATTTTGTGCATGTACAGAAATGATATGTTATCTACTTATGTGTATATATTAATTTGTATTTTATTGCTTATCTATAATATATAAATGCTTTTATTGTTATTGATTCTTAGAAATATTTATATTGGCTTTTTATTCAAGAAAATAATTTCTATTTATCACTTAAATAAAATTCAACAATTGTTAATTGCATTATTTTTTTTTGGTCAACTTCAGTAAAATATCTAAATATAGATGTGTGTATAATTTCAAATAGAGTAATTCTGTGAAGTTATATTATATATTGTATTGAGACTAGCAACAATATTTGAGATAATATAAATTGAGATGAATTTTCCCATAAATGCAATGTTAAAATGAAGTGATTTGATTCCAGAACAAAAATTTTGATAAAAAAAAAAAAAACAGATATGCATATTCTGTACTTATGAAAGATTTACAGAAAATATGAAATCTGATATAAATCAAATGAAAATTTAAGGAGGAAAAAGCATTCACTCTTAAACTATAGCCAAAGCATCAAGATAATTGCTAATATCCAGTAATATAAACTGTGATGAATAAGTCTTTGACCATGGCTTAAATCAATCAGTTATTGAATCCTGCAAGATAAATATCTCTTCTTCTCTCAGAATCTCCTAAACACAAGCAATTCTTTATTCCTCGCCTTGTTGTAGCTGTTCATTACTCCTTCAGACAAATGTCTTCAGGAATCTCAATGTAGCTTCTATAAATTCAATTCCCTGAGCTAGTTTTGGAATTGTCGTGTCTAATCTGTAAACCAAGATTAAAATCAAGTTCTTCAAGCACACTTTTCTTCAAAATTTCAATAAGATCTTCAAGTTTGGAAGTTTAGTATTTCAAAAATATATTCAGAATTATCTTCCAAATCAAATTTATTACCATAACACCAAAAATTTTTTTTTTGCCTAGGCAACAAGTTGACTTTTGGTATGGTATCTGAGCCCTGAATATTTGTGAATAAGAAAGAGCAAACTTTTTCCAGACAGTTTTTATTGTTTTGTCAATAACTTAATCCATGAATCCTCTATAATCCTTACTGCATCTAGAACAGGGGTGTCCAAAAGGCGGCCCGCGAGGCTTTCACGATTTGTGATATAATATTATTTTTTAATGTTTTTTCACTTTTATTTATTACTTTTTTTAAGAGATTAATAAAAAGAATTCTAAAATTGAATTATATTAACTCAACTAATTAATTTTTCTTAATTATTAGTAATTATTTAATGATCAACAAGCTATCAATGACATCACATTTTTATAAGACTTTCAATCATGTCAATGTTAGTTTTAGCTATTTCAGTTTATAGTTTTGAATTGTGATTGTATTTTAGTTATTTTTTGGTTTCTAACATTTCAGTGATTGTGTGACTGTTGTTGTAAGATTCTGCTTTAATTTAATGTTACTGTTTAATTTAATTTAATTTTATTTTTATTTTACCATGAGTTTGTTGCATTTGTGAAATGGTGAAGAAAAAACATCAAATAGAAAATGAAAATTGAGTATATTAGTATCGGTGAGAAAATGACTTTTTCATAACAAATCACATGAGTAAACTGCTGTGTTTAACGAACGCTTTCCCAACTTTAATTTAGTCGAAAAGTAATATCAATGTTTGGTAGTACTTATTTGTATAAAAGTGCATTTTTCTAACATGAAGATAGTTAAGAATCGATTCAGAACCTGACTTGGAGATTCTTCTTTTACATATTCTGCCGATAGCTACAACAGGAATGGATGTAAATATCCAGCCCTTGTAAATGCTGTTGCCCACCTTCATTTATCACATTAAATAGGTACATATATACAAATATATACTATTTTTATATTTTTTAACTGTTAACATATTAATAAAAAATTATAATATATATATTGGATGCAATCTGATAAATATAATTTTGTAGTAAGGTTTGTTAATCTGAAAATAAAATTGGTTTCCAAAAAGCGTTGTATTTATGCGTTCCGTTTGCTGAGACAATAGCATATCAAGTACCAAAGCCCCTCCCCCATTTTTGTAACTGTGGCCCTCCATATCTTTAGTAAACACAGTTATGGCCCTCGGGTTCATTATAATTGGACAGCCCTGATCTAGAATAATGAAGGCTTTTCAAAAGTTCTTCAATATCCGTTTTTCTTATTAAATTTTATGCTACTTTCTGTTAAAATGGTAAGATATTTTGATGCCAATCACAGGCTTTCACACTTGTGCTGCCATTCTTCTCTTCCAGTTTTATGTTTTTTTTCTACCTTAGGCCGGCCGCAAACTAGTCGATATTGCAGCAATCCGGTCACATTCAACGTCGTACCAAAATCGTATGTACGACTTGTCATTGCATACTCATTGCAGTGACATCGTCACCTCCGACGAAAAAGAGGCGGAGCGAGCAACTTTCCTAACATCAAACATGTTAGGATGAAAAAAAAACGGAGCGAGCAACTTTCCTAACATCAAACATGTTAGATATATTGATGCGATAGGACATGCACAGTGAAAACTTTGGAAAGTTGAGCATGCATATTTGGATATTATTGTTAGTTTCTTAGATAATCTACATTTTTTAAATAAATTGAGATTTTAAACCAAATTTTATTCATTTTTACATTTAATAATGTAATTGGATTAAAAAATTTAAATAATACAATAATAAACTTTATATAGGAAGAAAAATTTCACATTATCTAAAGGTAAATGGCATTGTTTTAAATGCTAACAAATATTTGGTCAGAGAATAAAACAGCTATTCATTCTACTAGAATTGAGAAATTCAACCACTACTGAGATTAAGAAAAAAAAACTTTTTGTTTGATAGAATAAACAAATGCTCGAGGAATGTTGATTGGCTGTGAAAATAACATCATGAGTGACGTCGATTTAACAACCTCCTCAAAGATCGCATCCAGAGACATCTTATGAAATGGTCATGTGACTAGAGAAATTGCATCTGACGTCAGATCACAGTCGATGTCATCGACTAGTTTGCGGCCAGCCTTAGGTAACTAAATGGTGAGGCTGTTTCTACATTCAACATTATGGGTCACCTATACTTGTAGTGGAATCAGCTGTAAGGAGAAGAATAGATTAATTAATTAGTTAATTAATCTATTCATGTTGTGAGATTGATTCATCATCATCTAGGATGAAGTGCAACATAATTCTATGGAGCTGACTCATTTTTTACTATACTGAAAACAGTGAAAATGATTCAGCTTTCCATCCAGAGAACTTAGAATTGAATTCATGTCTTAGTTCAATGGTTTGAATTAGACAGATGGTATTTAAAAGCAAAACATTCTATATATATGTGAAATGCAAATTACTTTCAGCTTAGATACAATTTTTATTGATGGCAACACAATACAAAATAGATATGAATTTGCTTACTTTGATTAATAAATTGAATCTGTGGCAATGATGCAAATGCAGAATGACATGAGACAAAATTATATTAATTCCCCTGTGTGTGTGTGTGTGTGTGTGTATTTTAATATCCTTCTCTAGTTGTTTACCAATTGCTAATTGGCAGGGCCAATTCAAACTCTACTGAAGACTGTCTACACCTATAGAGAAGTCAGCCAAATGCAGAAGATGAAAATAGATGCATTGTTTGTAAAGATGTTATTTGTTACAATTAAACTGTTTATTATATTTTTGTGTACTTTTCATTTAATAATGTTATATTTCAAATGAAAAACTGCTGGAATTTTTGATAATGACATCATGGTTTACACAAGATTTTAATGTTGCAGTTATTTGCTTAGAAATTTTGTGAAATTTAAATTAATATAAAATAACTATTGTTCATCAAAATTTGATATCAATACAATGAATGAATTGATATAATGAATACCAGTTTAATGAAAATTTTGATATAAACAAACTTTTTTCCAATCTCCAGTCAAATTACTATTCATCTTAATGTAAAAATGTTTCCGTATAATGAACATTGTTGAATTATAAAAATTTCAGTTTAATGATACAAATATTTGGTCATTTATAAAAAATGTGATCAATCATAATGAAATAATGAATAATAATACTGTTGAAATCACTAAAGAAAATATTGTGGCAAAATACTGTTTGAATGG
Source organism: Olivierus martensii (assembly GCA_000484575.1). NCBI lineage: Eukaryota > Metazoa > Arthropoda > Arachnida > Scorpiones > Buthidae > Olivierus > Olivierus martensii. Next base: position 56,351 of record AYEL01061921.1, read on the forward strand.
GATGTTAATGATGATGGTAATAAAGGAGAGGAGAAAATGAATTAAATGATGATAAAAAGTTAAACATTCTGGATGCAGCATTAACATTACATGAAACCTGTGTGATTTTCTCATGAAGTGCAATGATATGCAGCTAGTGTGATATAATGCAGGACTTTATGGAAAAAAGTTTTAATTAAACAGCAATTCTAGAGAAATTACAAACTTCTTTCAACAATGAACAATGAATCCATGTACATCTACATAGCATTTTATGTTAAACATTTTGCTCTTTAAAGAAATGTTGTGACATGCTAATCAACTAAAGTTGTTTGATTATAAGTGGCAAAGTTATGCAGCAAAGATAAGTGGCCTCCATATAGAAAATATAAAATGTCAATTTTGCCATTTATAATTATCTATTGCAGCAGTTCCCAATGTTTTTTCTCTCGCATACCCCTTGATTAGGGTTTCGCAAAAGAAAAAATGTTGGGAATCACTCCTTCCCAATTTCCATCCTCTGGCAGCCAAATGGCTGAGTGGTAACGCTGGAGGACCCAGGTTCACGTCCCAGGTCTGGGATCTTCTGAAAAGTTTTTTTGGGGTCCTGGCCTGGCCTGGAACCCCGAAAAACTGGACGGGGATCACCAGGCCCCGCCCAGCAATTCTTGTCCTTCACCATCTGGCTCCTCTCTATGGATGTGGGTGCAGCCTGTGGTTGGAACTGGCCTCGCCCCTTAGTAATCTCACTGATTGGAAAGAGGCATAAAAATGAAAAAAAAGTTCTCCTCCACAATCCGGTCAGCTAGATTGTGGAGGAAGATTTTTCCACTAATTTTTGCACTTCCTACAATTTCATTATATGGACATTATACTGTATGATAATAATTTTGTATTTTGTTTTAATTAATAAATACAGTATTTTCTCAATTTTAAGACACTATCAATTTACTCAGGTAATTTTTTTTCTATTTTTTCTTCATTTCTGATAGAAGTATAGAGAAAGAAATTTATTCAGTCATTATTGTATAATAAGAACTCTATATTTCAAAATATCATAAATTAATATAAAAATTATTAATATAAATTAATTTTATAAAATGCTATTTTAAATTTGGTTAACATAAAACATTAAAATATATCTTTAAAAGAATGAAATTATTATTTTTTAAATAATATATCATATAATCAAGAAAAAATTACTATAGAATGCTGATTTAAATTTTTTAAACTTTACAGATGTATACACCTGCAAGTGTGCAGAAACGTCAACAATTAGAAATAGCAGCTCAACGTGATCGCCAAATCCGCTTGCAGTCAGTAGAAGTGGATTTGGCTCTTGACTTACCTTCTTCTGTCGCATTACCTGATGGGGAAGAACATCCCTACAGTAGCATGAAAAGTCTCCATCTCCGTGATTCAGAAAAAGAAAGTGAAATATGCCGCGGATGTATTAGGCCGCCTCCTAATCGGACAGTATTAGATGGAGATACACTGCCTCCCTACAGGTCTAATTCCGTGGGCCTCTTACATAAACCCAGTACATCACCTTGTTTGATGAGGACCTTGGACGGTACTCCACTAGTCATGCGTTCACACAGCATGAGTGCTAGCTCTTCCCACAGTGGCCAACTGAGACAGTTTGCTCCACATCTACAATTACCCTCTTTGGTCATCAGCCACAATACCTCAGCAAATAGCAGGTTATGTGACTGCACAAGGGCACCAGCAAGTGAATTCAATCAATTAGATCCACCTCCGTGTTACAGTGACGTAGTAGGCAATCGTGACTTGGACAGTATATTAAATAGGCCACCAGATAGTGGTGTTTGACCATAGACTCAGCTAAGTCTTTCACTTTTCCTTGGATTGATTGTGATAGCTTTGTCATCAATGCCAGGGTACAGTTAAAGGGTGAATCTCACTCTGACTGTGGTTACTGGGGCAGGAGGCTATCCAGTGGCAGGAGCCCTGGTGGCATTAGGTAGCCCATGTTCACGGTGCCTCAGATTTTGTTGTGAATATTTTTGTTTACATATCATTATGAGTTTGTTTGCCAATGTTTTTTACTGTTATCAAAATGTTTGGCTGTGTGCGTTTCCTTAAAAACGCACTTACACTATCAATAGACATCTCCCTTCAAGGTGAGAATGCCGAACTGTAATTTCATCTGTCGTACCCTACTCCCCTTCCTCACTGTTCCCACTTGCTCCCAGTAAGACAACCATGGTGTCACAGACACCTCTCTTTGTGATAAAAAAAAATAAAAATAAAAAAGTTAGCATTGTGGATGGGGGGTGTGTGGGTGTGTGTGCTTGTGATCATTTCTGTATGTAACTTGCTACTGCCTGAGTGGATGCTATGAACTCATTTCTCTCGCTGCCCAGTTAACTGGGGAGCAAATATTTGTAGTAGTGAGGTATACAAAAAGTCATTGCCCTGAATTGGATTAGACAGGGTATGGTGCTATATCTGTTCCAGACGAAAAGAAAAATCTGATTGTTAGGGGTATTGGTAAAAACTAGATACAAGATACAGTTAGCTTAAAAGGCTTATCCCATTTTCTGGCTAAGGCATAGATTCATTGGACACTGCTGGGTTTCATATTTAAACTTTTATATTGTCTATGAATGTGTATGTGAAACTGAATGGAAATTGTGTAAGCATATGTAAATGCAAGTACTTGTATATACAACATGTAGATATTACATTCTAAAATCAAATTTATGTAAGAAAATTAATTTAATTAATTTCAACATGTACATAATTTCAAACTGCAATATTTTCTTTTCCATTTTAGAAAAACATATTTGTGTGTGTGTCGAAACCCAGCTGTTGTCTCATGTCATGCTTCAGCCATTGTTGGAATGGGATTAGAATAGAAATTTGGATTGGGTCATTGGCCAAAGTATTAAATACTATTTTCCCTTAGCCAGTTATCCCCCTTCTTGTAGAAATTATAATTTTGTAGATCCGACAATCATATGATGATAGAAATCAAAGCAAATGGGTTAAAGAAAAAATTGAAAGTTTGATATGTCATAGATTTTGTATCTGACTCACCCAGTCCTAATTCATTATTTAGAGGCAGTCACAATACAAGGAAACGTCCATGCGCGAAAGGAAAGAGTTGCAATATTGACTAAGTGGACTGTGGGTATTTGGAGACAATGGTTTTAGCACAATGTGAAAACAAAGTCTTTGACTGCCAATGAACTATTAATGAAACTGACTTTTCAAATGATTATAGTCAATTTTTATTACAATACAGATGAAATATTGGAACATTAATATGTATATAAGGTAATTAATAAATTTATGTATTTAAATGTACTGAATTTTCATAAAAAAATTATTAAAAAATTTATAAAGGCAGAGCTCTCGATCTTGCGAGATCCTCAACTATCAGTGTTGTTTGGAGAAAAAATTTTTGTTTGCATGACTTTTGCCCCTGGTTAAGAGACAAGCATCCTTTTGATGCTAAAACCAATACCCCTTGTGATGTATAAACACAGTTTGGATACAGCACATTAAAATTTCCCTAGCTCAACAATTATGTTGCTTCAGGCTTTACTTGCTGGATCTGTAGAACAGGTATTTACTCTAATGTCATCTCTGTATTGTCAGGCTGACACGTGCATTATAAATTTTGTATCAATCAAAACAAATATATTCTGGCCAGCTCGGGTCCTGTTACCTCCAGTCTTGTGGGCCAAGAGGTCGACCTTTGAGGCATGCCAAAACATGCACATTCTTCCAGTGTACATAATTGCTATCATCTGGTGTCAGTGCTATAGTTTGACTATAGCTGCCTCTTCTGTAGCCAATTGCCTGATGCAATGTATGGCCTTCAGGCATAGTACAGGCTTCACACTCTGCCTGCATTTGGTCTGTGATCTGCTTGGTGACGGCCCTCCAACTTGTATATATGATGCTCCATAGGAGGACGTCTTTATCCCGACAAACGTCGAGGGTCTGGGAATCATCCTGGACCTCCCTGTTCTTCTAATAGTATATGTATGTATATGTATATATATATATATATATATATACACATATATATACACTTTATTATATATATTTAAAAAAAAATATGTATAGATGACTTCTGTTTTTCAGACAGTAGTCAAGTAGTTTGTACTTTATTATACTAGAATATTTCTGAGAAATAATGTGATATGTATTTCGTTGATGTGAATCAGAGGAGCTTAAAGTATTTGATTAATAGGTACTCATTCTGTGCTAATTGTCAAGTTAAGTTTCCAGAATGTATGGCTGTACAATCTATTTCATTCCTTATCAGACTATTTATTCCGGTTAATAGCCTAAGGGCAAATTTTCTGTAGGCAGAGTGTGAGCATCTGTAGTTAGATAGGACCTGTCCTATCCATACATGCTAAATAAAAATCTTGACATTTTATAATATGTTGTATGTTCATTGTGGTTTTTATATACATAACAACCTTTATTTTTAAAAATTAATTTTTTTTTTCCTCACTCAAAAATTATTTAAATTGATTAATACTCAGGTTCAAACATTTAATATAAATTACAATATAAAACATTTATGTACAAAAATATTTTATTTTAGTTTTCAAGTTCCAAATTTCTTTTGCCAGAGAGGCGGTGGTAAATTATTCATTATTTGATGCGGAGTAATTAAAACTGAAACTAATTCCTCCCCTGTTAGAGAATTCAAAGATACTATGTGCTGGAAAAAAAAAATTATATACATTGGTTAGGAGATCAAAAAATTGCAAAAGTTTTTATATCGAAAGCTTACCTTATATCGTTTACATATTGTGAGAGTAGCTGTTTTTATCACTTCTTTTTCTTCATTACAGTGACGTTTAGCCATTTCATTTTCTGATATCTATATTTGAAGAAAATTAATTTCTAGAAATATGATTAAAATATAACAGATTACATTTATACATCACCTCTGTTTTATCTATAAGATATATTTGGCTATCATCATGAAAGAGTATTAAATTTTTATTTTCTGGAGTAAAGAGTATCCCTACAATTGCAAAATGTGGATTAACTCCTAATGTTTCCAATGATTGATACCTTTTTGATAAACTGGTGTAACCCATTATTTCTAATGAATATTCAATAAACTGGAAAAAATTAATATGTAAAATATACTTTCAGTAGAAACTTTATTTATATATTTAAATCTCACCTGTTGATCACTGAACACTACAATCAGATTATTACTGTGGAGATGAAATGAAAGAGCTGTTGCCTGACATTTATGGCATGGTAGAATGCTATGGATCTTAAAAAAAAAATTTATTGTATACACTTATGTACACATTGTTAAAAACAGTCAACATTAAAAATGTAAAATTTTATTATACCATCTCTAATATTGATATATTATTATTATTAATCACTAAATGTTTTCATTAAAACTGCTATATACAATTTCTCTATGCAGTAATACTTTTAGCATACTGTCCATTTTTTTTAATCCATAAAGTGTAATATCAGTTAGGATTAAATAACAAGAATAAGATGTGTTACATTTCTTATTCCCAACAGATTTTTAGAATACTAACATCTTAATACATCAAAGTTATATATAACATGAATATGTTAGAGAAAATTAAAATTGATAAATTAATCATTAAGTCAGATTAATATCTTTTGTAAAAAGTTTTACTATATGGAAAATTTATTCTCATAAATAGTTCATTCTCCATAGAGATGATATTTAAATTGTAACATTTTTATCTGAGACTATATTCATAAGACATAACTTAACTGAATTTTATGATGATATGTAATTTATTTTTAAGAATGATATTTATTATAACAAAAGATTTCTTATAAAAGCCACTATGCAAATAGGTTAGAACACAACCTTCTTCTGCCACCTTTATTTAATAATTTCATAATCAAATCTTTTTTGTTATTGTCTTGATTAAACCGTTAAGATGTCTCATAAAATAGACAATTTAAAATAAATGCAAATATTATAGATTTTTAAGCAATTTATGACAGATTATTAACAAAAATAAATATTTCAATAATCCAGCTATTATATCATTATTCTCCCTTCAAAAATTCTGTTGCATATATTAAATGCTTTGAAGTTTAGAAATTAATTTTGATAAAATTAAAATGTCAAAAAAATAATAATCTATAGATATGCAAAACCATCCTGCTTTACATACATGCAAGAAAAAGCAATTTGATATTGAGAAAAATATGTAATTTAATATTTCTAAACCATTTACCTTAATTTTTAGACTTATTCAGTGGCTACAATAATCACTGTTATGATTTAAAAACTTTATTTTATAAAACAAAATTAAATTATTGTAACCATTGAAGAAAGCCTAAAAATTAAAGTTGAAAATGTTTCAAATATATTAAATATTTTAATGGATTTATCCATTTATTTTCTATGGTGCTTTATAGACTGAAAGAACTTAGCAAGTTGTGTATTTAAAAATTATACAAAAAATTATTGTAATTAAATTCTCTCACATAAAATCAGCCAAAAAAATTACACTATCATTAACTAATTAAAGCAAATGCAAAATGTTTGATAGTCATAAAAATAGATAAAATAATAAATGGCATTGATAAATTCAATCCATAAATGATAATTTATTTGCAAACTGAAGATATAGTAGAAATTACATGTAAATAAGCAGACCTGCTGCAGCTCAGTCTGCAGAAAATTGTAAGAAATGTATTTATATGGTAGGCAAACTTCCCAGAAATCCAAAGAACTATATAGAACATTCCAAAATGTGTATCAATGCTCATTTGTCTCTCTTACATTTGAAAATGGATTGTCAGACACAGCCAGATGACCAAACATACCCAAATTTTAATATTTTTGCTAAGATGCATTTATCTTCCAAAATATTTGGAATATTTTTTAATTTCATACCATACAAAACTAGTGAAAATATGCAAGTAGAATCTGAAGTACATATATACACTTAATTAATACTCAGAGCAATAAGTGAATGATGCACTGTGTGCTGCTACTAAAAAAATAGTATTAGGAAATGCATGTCACTTCTGAAAGCTGCCATGTTAGTGATGTAAAGCAGAATAAAATAACAGCACTGTAGTAGATTCAATAAATTGGGTAAGAAAACAGTACGCTTAGATACATTAAATTAAGTACAGATAATCCTCAACTTTAATTTTGAACCCTGAAGTAGGAAGTCAAAAATGCCCAAAATTTATGGATTTTCTTCTAATGTTTACTAGAACACTATACATTATCTTAATGAACATAAATAACACAAAACTATAAGAATCAGACAAAAAAAATAATACTTCCATATCATTGAGGTAGGGATTCAAACCCATTTAACTGAATTGACCAATTACAGAATTAATGGATTTCATTACCATCATAAGTACAAGTGATCATCTGTATATTTTTAACTGTGTGTAAAATTTTCATTATACCATATTGGGTTATATTTGGTTAGTACAACAGCAGTGAGAAAATGTCATGAATATTTTACTAGTTTCCTAAAAATTGTGATTATTGTGATAAATTTTATTTACATTTAAGTGCTGCATTAGAAGTGTAATATATATATATATAAAAATGTATTAGGAGCAGTAACTAAACCACATATTATACATTATATCATTAAAGGAAAAATGATTCCAGAAAGGATGTAAATGTAGAATTTTATAAGAAAAATGTATTGGGAGCAGTAAATAAACCACATAATGTAAGCCATTATATCATTAAAGGAAAAATGATTCCAGAAAGGATGTAAATGTAGAATTTTATAAGCCAAAGCAAAATGCTGTCTTAATTATTTTACAATGCAATTTAGAAAAAATTCCAATTGAAAGGGACACAAAGTGGTGGAGTCTGAGTTATTCAGTTTTGAATTTATAGTATTGGGATGCTAACTGAGAAGCCAAGTATATACAGGGTGGTTATAAATTAATTGACCTAATCATAGCTCCCTGGAGTGAGTTCTAATCAACATATGATGATAAAACCTGGTATATATGCTAATTAGATCATGTGGTTATGATTTCTAATGAAAAATAAAATAATTTAAATTTTCACTACCAGATAGAATTTATCCAAGTAAAAAACATGCAAATTGTAAAACTACTTGCTAGATATAAACTGCAAATAGATCAGTAGTTCTCAGCCTTTTTGATTCTGCATACCTCCCAAAGAATATCAAAAATTTTCATATTACCACCATTTATAAAAAATTTTGGCATCAAAATAAAAAAATTAGGTAAGTAAATAAAAAATATTTTAGTTTTTGGTAATAAAAACATAATTAGCATAATAAAGGATAAATATTTAATTTATTTAGAAACAAAATATCTATTATTAATAATAATATTTCCAAAATTATTATATCATAATAAAGGATAAATATTTAATTTATTTAGAAACAAAATATCTATTATTAATAATAATATAATATTATTATTATTATTATTATTTACTACTAGCATTTCCAAAATTATTTCATAAAAAATATATAAAAAACAATCAAAATACAGGTGTCCTTGCTTTACGCAATTAATTGGTACTATGAAATAATTGTGTAACATGAAATTTTGTAAAGTGAATTGAATTTAGCATGGGTGAGATAGGGGTTTCCTTCAGAAGGATAAAAAAAATGAAAACTTTACACTTGTGAGTGAAAGAAATTTTAATGAATGAATTATTTAAGCATATAAACAAAAGACAAAATTTAATGAATGCATTTAATTAATACAATGTCATAAACTCCTAAACCTTACATCTGACAGTCTTTCAATCCAATGATGAATGGATTGGATCTGGATCATACTCTCTTGCTTTCTTGAAGTCCCTGGGATGATAGGTTGATGATTATCTATTTTTTTAATGAAACTGTCAAGATTCAGCTGATGGGCAGCATTCTTCCTCTCTTTATAAAGTTTGCAGTTGATTTGTAGCAAGCCAAAGAATTCTGAATTTCTTTCTCAACTTTGGCACTTCTAGTCTCATGAAATTGTTTAAAATTTATTTAATATATACAAAATAAGAAGTTAGCTGCATACTGGGAACATCTTAATCATTAATTAAAACTTAATAAAGGGCTTAAGTAAATATAAAATCAGATAAACAATATATTGTTTAACTATCTAAGAATTAAGAAATTTATTAAAAGTTTTCCTTTGTAAATATGATTTAAAAATTTGTTTGTTTATACATCCTGCAAAGTAATGTGAAACTGGCAACTGCAATGTCATGATAATTAAGCCTTTTTAAAAATAACTTATTGTTTCAAAACATACATTTTTATTGCACAAGTGATAAAATATGGAAATTTAAAATTGCGAAATTTTTTCTCAGCTCTTTTTCGTTCATTCCAAAGTTTTATGAGTGCATCAGAAAAATTGCACTCATAAAATTTAGGAAAATTCTAATTTCTCTAGATTTTACTAAAAATTTTAATATTGGTATATTTATTTATTTATTTTTTGCAAGGTGGAGAAGAATTCTGCCCTTTATCACTTCTGAGTTAATTAAACCTTTAATGTTAATATACTATAGATTTGAATATTTTTTTTATTGCCTTTTTTGGATATATTTTTTCTTTCATATTTTTGATTAATAAACTTAAAAATTAACAACAAATAAGTTGGACACTAAATAATGAATATACATTTTCCAATATTTGTTAAAAAATTAGAATTAAATGCTGTTAGAGAATTGGGGAGACTGTTGCTGGATGGAGATATATGTGAAACTTTACATCTATTTTGGTAATCAATCAAGTAAGAAAAGAATACATGTTTAAAATGAGCTTTGATCCTGTAAAAGTTTTTCTTTCATTACTTCATGGATTACAAGATTTAACTAAAACAGGATACAATTTTGTATGCACTCACAACATCCAGAAGAATACTGATACTGATACTGGATGCCATGAAGAAAATAACTGAATCAATGGTAAAGATGGAAGTCATTGAATCTGTTGAAGAATCTATAGATTGGTGCTCAAGAATGATAACAGTTCCAAAACCTAATGGCAGTATTTGAATTTGCACTGATTTTGTGAAATTAAATTATGTCATGAAATCTATCTAATGCAAGTTACAGAAAATCTCTTGGGACAATATTCCAAAGCAAGATTCTTTTTTGATGCAAATTGTGCATTTTGGAAATCTGAATTGAACCCAAGAATAGCAATTATTACTTACATTTATTATTCAAGAGATTATCCTACGGAATCTTAATGGCATCTAAATTCTTCCAAAAGATATCTGGAATTCTTAAAGGTATAGGTGATGTCCATTGCAACGTAGATGATATCTTGTCTCCAGAAGTACAATTGAAAAATATAACAAAAAGTTGCAGGATGTTTTTTGAAAAACAGAAAGAGTGAATTTAACACTCAACCTAGCAAAATGTACATTTGGAGTAATGAAAATAAAATTCCTGAAATTATTTATGGGAGAAGATATCATATTGATGATTCAAGAATCAAAGCTATCAAAAATATGCGTGCATTTTGGAAATCTGAATAGAACCCAAGAATAGCAATTATTACTCACATTTATTATTCTATTTGGAAGATATAAATTCAAGAGATTATCCTATGGAATCTTAATGGCATCTAAATTCTTCCAAAAGATATCTGGAATTCTTAAAGGTATAGGTGATGTCCATTGCAACGTAGATGATATCTTGTCTCCAGAAGTACAATTGAAAAATATAACAAAAAGTTGCAGGATGTTTTTTGAAAAACAGAAAGAGTGAATTTAACACTCAACCTAGCAAAATGTACATTTGGAGTAATGAAAATAAAATTCCTGAAATTATTTATGGGAGAAGATATCATATTGATGATTCAAGAATCAAAGCTATCAAAAATATGCTTTATCTCAAAACATTTCAGAAGTAAGAAATCTCTTAGGAACAGTTAATTATACAGGATGTTTCATACCAAATCTCACTACAAAAGCATGTCTACTTAATGATCTTTTGAATTCTTCAAATTCATTCATTTAGGTTGAAATGAATGAAAATAGAATGAGAGTTAGATTGGCATAGAGCTCCTTTTCAAGAATTGAAAAAAAGGCCATGCTGACTCAACTTTCACTCTGTTTGATCCAACTAAGATAATGATCATTTCATTTGATGCATCGTCATATAGTGAAGAAGCCATTTTGAAACAGAAAGAAGACACCAGACTATTTCATTCAGTCTTAGATTGGCATAGAGCTCCTTTTCAAGAATTGAAAAAAAGGCCATGCCGACTCAACTTTCTGTTTGATCCAACTAAGATAATGATCATTTCATTTGATGCATTGTCATATAGTGAAGAAGCCATTTTGAAACAGAAAGAAGACACCAGACTATTTCATTCAGTGGCTTATGCATCCAAAAGTCTAACTCATACTCAGAATAATTGAGTTCAAATTGAAAAAGAGGCATATGCCATAATTTGGTCATATGATCATTTCAAAGACTTTATAACAGATCTTCACATAAGAATTATCACTGATAAGACTTCTTTAAAAATATTGGGATTAAAGCTTAAGATCTATTTCAAATCATAAGCTGTTAGTCCCAATATTTTTGAAGAAGTCTATCAATGAGTTATCACCAAAATATTTCTAATATCCTCAGTTTAGCTATATGCTTAGATATATATCCTATATATCTAAGCTGAAATATCATGAAGTCTTTTATGATATTTCATATTGAACTTCAAAAATATTGGGACTAACAGCTTAGATATATATCCTATATATCTAAGCTGAAATATCATGAAGTCTTTTATGATATTTCAGCTTACATAAAAGCTATTAATATGTCCAATCTCCCAGTATTAGACAATAGGCTATTCTGAGGATGATAATCTATTGACCATTATCCTCAGAATAATGATGAAACTTGTCATCAACTAAAATAATTTATTATGAATGAATAGCCAAAGGAAACAGATTCACCATTGAGTATACACATTTGGCAAGGGATGGCAAAACTATGGTATATAGGCCCAAAGTGATATGCTGGCAAATTTGGTTCCTGATTTCTGGAAATGGAAAATAACAACATTCATGTTGTTTTCCAGAAGCTTTTCATTAGTGAGCTCTAATGAGTGGAAATCAAGCAGTTCATCCACATTTATTTTATCTACATGAGACAATTTTTTAAACAAAAATGTTTTTAATTTTTTAAATTAAAAAAATTTTTGTTTAAAAATTGTTAATTTATATTTTAAAATCACAATATAGCAAAAATACATAAAGTAAGATCACGAATAATTAGGGTACATGTATTATAAAAAATTTTTGATATCAGGCTCTATGTTACTTAGTTCTAGGCATAAATTAGGTCAATAGACAATCATCCTCAGAATAATAATAAAACTTGTCATCAACTAAAATAATTTATTATGAATGAATGGCCAAAGGAAACAGATTTACTGTTGAGTATACACTTTTGGCAAGGGATGGCAAAACTATGGTATATAGGCCCAAAGTGGTATGCTTTCACCTGGCAAATTTTTGGGCATACAAAACTTGGAGCTGATATATTGTTAAAATTCAGATCAACATGTAAATAATGCCTTTTATAAAAATGTAACCAATTTTGGCACAAACTCTTAAAACAGTTTGCCACTCCTGATTTTGGCAATATAGAGCTGATATTTAAATCAATGATAGTCTTTTAATGAAATCAGCTAAAATCATTATTCCTGAATCATTCCAATGAAACATTTTGGAAAAACTTCATAAGGGACATCAGGATATTACAAAATATATAGCAAAAGCTAGAAAGAGTGTATAGTAGTCAGTATTTTCAACCATCATACACTCAAGAATTTGATAAAAGCATGTAATCAATGCATGCAAGAAGGAGAAAATAATCATGAGCCTCTGCTGCCAGCAGACTTTTTGGACTTTTGTTTTTAGCAAAAAGTTATTATGGATCTTTTCTATCTAGAAAAGAGAATTATGATATAAGATACAGGGTAAATGAATTTCCAAAATATATGATAGGTAACAAAGTTTGGATTATCAATTTGTATCATTTTGGGAAAAAAATTTTTAATAGCTTTATTGCAATTTATTTAAAATTGTTCCTTCTTTGAATACAAAAATTTACAAGTATGTTATTTTAAAAATCTTTCATGTTGCAAGCGAGACATCAATTTTTCATGTTGAAAAATTGCAACAGTAGCACTTTTTTTGGTTGTATGAAGAGCTAAAAACAGTGTTCTTGAACTGTAATTTAACATTGCTTGCCATGAACTGAGCACTCATACCAGTTCCCACTATAACAAACTCCAAACTAATCTATAAGGACGGCATAAAAACCATTACATGGTATGGCACAAAAATGTTGTACAATAGAGTGCAATTAGTCTGGACATTTTTGCCTATGACAAAGGCAGTAATCGACATAATGGAGATACAGTTATAAAACTTCTATAAAAAAGAAATTAAATTATTTGAATAAATTATTTAAACTATTTTTGAAAAATTATATTTATCTTTCACGTATCACCTATAAGTTCATCATGTATTACCAGTGATACACATACCATAGGTAGAGAATCGCTGATGTAGATCATTGCAAGCAAACTATTCTGCAATTATCATTATGCTTTCAGAGAAGAAAGTTGTTATATTATTTTACCAGACTAGCAACAATAGTTTGACTGCATTGAGAGAATATTGGCATTTGAAAAGAATGTGAAAAAGGCCTGTGTCTAAAAATGGATTAAAAAACACAATTAAAAACACTGGAGATTTGGATGTGGCAGGCTGATAACAGATTTCCATGGGAGTTGTTGACTAAGTTGCTGTTGCTGATAGTACAGCATTCACCTAAAATTCTTTATCCAATGGCCTCTGATTTGTTCATTCCTTGCAGGGCCGCCGAGATAAATTTTCGGGCTCATGACAAGTCTGTGGTCCAGGCCCCACTTAAAAAAGTGCATCACTTTGGTTTAATAAAAATCTTTCATGAGATTCACTAATGTAACTAACCTATATTTTTTTTTGTATGGCGTAACACAGCTTTTCACCAAGTTGGTACTAAGCGATAACCCATGGTGGGCACTGAATAACTTATCTATAAACTTTAATCAGGATTATTTGGATTAAAGTTCCCTTGAGGTTGGTTTAATATTTAATCTGCCACATGAATGAACTTCCAAAATATATGATAGGTAACAAAGTTTGGATTATCAATTTGTATCATTTTGGGAAAACTGTGAAGCCTAATATAACATCAAGATTGTATATCATTGAGACAGACAAAGGAAGAATATGAAAAAGTGATTTCATCTAATACCTGCAAAAGAAAGTCCCAAAGTATATGATATACAAGGATTAGATTTGTCTAAAAATATATAACTCAACAATAGAGATTTATCACCAAAATGGATAACAACAACATAAAATGTGAAAATGGTCAAACCTTCAAGAAAACTAAATTTATAATTTAAGAAAGAGATGTATTGATATATTATACAAGAAGCATCTCTCTGGTGGAATGTTGTTATTATAAACATAAATATTGGGTTAAGGACTTACAAGAGAGTCAGAGATAGACAATTGGATATCAGAACAAACATGTTGCTAAATTATTAATTTAACTCACAAGTCAGTCTATAACAAAACTATGCAACTAAATATATAATTGATTTTTATTCTAAATTATATAATTTTTATAATTAATACCTTTTCCAATGCTTGATTTTCAGACACATATTGCAACATATGTATAGGACTAACTGTAAGTACAGGACCAACATTAGATTCTGCTTCTGCTGCTTCAAAGGGAACAATTTTCTCTACTAAAATTTAAAAAAATATGAAATTTTGTAGAATGCTTAGGATAAAATAAATGAAATTAGCTCTTATTAAACAAAACTAAGAAAATATTTAAAGAAACTGAATAAAAATAAATATATATTTTTGGCAATTATTAAATAGTTTTAATTATCCAAATTTTACCACTAGTGATCTATTTTAGAATTAAACTGCCAAATTAATGATTAATAATTAATTATGCTATGGTGCCACTATCCATCGGATTAATAATTATTTTAAATTTAAGCTAAGATAGTGTCACCTGTTATTTAATAATTAAACTATAATTTTTGCTAATTTTTCAAATTTAAAAAATTTGCAAACTCTGCATTAAAATCAGAATTAATATAGAGTTAATCTTTGGATATGCCAGACTAAGAATGCATTATAAATTTAATTTATTTAATAAATAATTTTATAATTATTCAAATTATAAGACATTTAAATATTCCTAAGTATTTTTAATACATTTAATTCTGTTTTTACATGATAGATATGTTCCCAAAGAATGTATGTAAAAAGAATTTGTGTAAAAAAATATACTGTATCTATGGGAAAATAGAAGATTGGTTTCAGACCTAAAAAATTATCAAAAATAATACAATAAACCATATGAAAAATCATGTTAGACTCTTATTATTTTTATGTGCTTGCATTTTTTATTTCATAAAGATTGCACATGTATATCAAAAAGTATTATATGAAGTAAATTATCATTTGAAAAGAAAAATAAGGTACAATTTTACAGTAGTGCCATATGAATGAAAATAGTATCAATAGGAAGATGATGACAAGTAAAGAAAACTTTCCAAAAGGACTGCACTTCTATCTGATGCAGGTTTTGAGAAGATGAACAATGAAATTATAATATTTCTCCACATACAGTATCTAAACCAGGATGTGCTGCCATTTTGAAAACTTATTTTGAAATCCAATATATAGTAGTTTTTGGAATAAATCTTTAACAGAATGAAACTGCAGATTTGTGTTTTAATCATCAGTCTGTGGGAGGCTTATCTTTAATTCTTTAATGTATGATTTTTTCCAAAAGGTGAAATAAAAGTATTGAAATTGAATATTTGCTTTCCCACTGACTGATGATTAAAAGTGAGAATCAGCAATTCCATTGAGTTAAAGATTCATTCCAAAGAAACTATAAATTAGAGAATTAAAGATTTGCCATCCACTGATTGATGATATGAATCAATAATTCTGTTGTATGAAAGATTCATTCCAAAACTATACAGTAAAACCTCGATTTTATGGACCTTGATTTTACGGACTTCGGATTTTACGGACACAATCCCAAAAAATAAAATAAATATTATTAATCTTTGATACATATTACGCGTGGATTAATACATTCTATGCCTTTCAGGTGAAAAACCGGTTTATCTCGAAAAATATGCATTTCCAATACTATGTTCAAAAGACATTTTTTATTTATTTTCATAAGTAGAACCTGCCCTGAAAGTTTGTCAGTGGACTTTAGGAACACCCTGTATAGGGTTTCATAGAACAATCCACTACATAAATCTGGGATTGCTGTAAAATTAAAATAAAATATTAATCAAATGCTAACTGATAACATATATGCATTATACACATGAGACAAATTTAATTTATGAATAAATCCTATTTTATTCAGTGAATAATATAAAATTGTATATCTATATAGTCCAAAACACTTGAAAATTATATTTAATAAATGCTTCTTTTATTTATTAAATCAATATGTAGTAAACGTTTTCATTCATGGAGATACATTCTTGAAAGTACTGTATTATATCATTCATGGCAAATTGCAACAATGCATGAGAAATAGCTTGAATCTTTTCTCTAATGACTCTCTTTCAGATAATTCCATAAAACATAATCCAATACAGACAAATAAAGATTTTGGTGATTAATTTAGTCTGTTTAGGTGTCATATTATAAAATCAGACTTTTACTGCTATCCAAATAAACTGCTTACATTCATAGAGTTAAATAACTAGGAAACAGCACTTCATGCAGTTAATTCATAGAACAAGAAGCATTCCTCTTAACTTCAAATGTTAACTAAAAGAACGCTTGTAAGCATTCGATTTCGATATCCATTGTAGTGTGCCTGACGATGATTCTTTGAATCAAAAACGTTAGGATAAATTTATAATAAAAACTTTCTTTAACTGCATGAAGAGCTGTTTCTTAATTATTTAAGTCTATAAAATCAGACATAGGGGAAATATATTGCATAGCTTCTCCATATATATTCATGCAACATCATGCTGGAATTATAGGTATACCTGCTAATTAGATTAAATAGGTTATTGCTATAATGCACTAATTTAGATTGGAAAACATGTATGAGAGAGTACATTAGGTAAACATAAGAATTATATTATAAAAGCTTATGCAGATTCCAGACTAAAGTTTGTTATGATTATCTAAGTCAAATCTTCAAAGAGTCAAATATTTCTCAACTGCTTCATGAAGCATTATATCATTTTACTTCAATTTTAATTATTATTTAATTAATATTTATTAATATTAAACAATTAATGTTGAAATTAACTTCAAGTTTTAATAATTGAACAGGTATCAATAATGGAAATAGTCATTTAAATATATGAGATCAGAGTCCATACAGCACTATGAACAAGTATAAAATCGTTTTATTACAGTAAAATGTTTTCGGACCCTTTGCTGGTCCCTCATCAGTACATGTTTCTTAGAGATAACATTCAAACATAACAATAACATAGAACATCTACATAACAATAACATGATGTTCTATGTTATTGTTATGTTTGAATGTTATCTCTAAGAAACATGTACTGACGAGGGACCGGTAAAGGGTCCGAAAACGTTTTACTGTAATAAAACGATTTTATACTTGCTCATAGTGCTATATGGACTCTGATCTCATATATTTAAGTGGTATATTATAAGCAAGTAGTTTTTTCAATTTTAAGGAAATAGTCATTTTTGTTCATGATGTAATGTTAACTGTAAATAAAGAACATTTTTGCCAAATAATATGCAAATACACTTAACTATATATTTATTAAATTAAACTGTATTTTTATTTATTTCTCATTAACAATATTCTATTGTAAATGAAAGATTGGGAATTCCTATAATAATATCACTTATACAAGTAGTTTCAAAAAGAATTAAAATTGCCTATTTTTTGAATATGTTCTTTATTTTCCATTTATTTAGTTTAGCATTTGGAATCTATTGGTTTTTCTGTCCAATTTTAATGTTGATTTAACTAGCATAGATATTATGATGACATCATCATTGCAGCAACATGATGTCACTCACTATTGTATCATTTTGACATTATAAGATACTATTGATTGGTGATGTCATTATTGTTATATCCCAATAATACCAAGTCAGAATTGCAAAGTCATTATAATAGGTATTGCAATAGATGGCACTAAGTGTTAAGCAAGCAAGTAAGCCACATGTTATCCCTATACTGATAATATTCAGCATCATCTAGTATAGTAGCAAAAATAAAAATCTTTATAAAAATAAAATTCAATCCTATAGGATTAAAGGATGGAACATCAAGGTAATCTTTAATAACAGAACATCACTACTGAATTTCATGAAAATCTGCTAATTAGTTCAAAAATTATTAGTGAGGGATACATAGACAAACAGACATAATACCTATCTTATTGAGACAGACATTTTCTATATAACTCAAATTTTGTATGAGTTGAAAAAATAATTTTTTAACAAAAATTCTGAATCAAAAACTCTCAAATTTGGTAAATAAGAAACAAATGTTTCGTTTTTGATGTATTTGGGCACATAGTGATCAGGAGCTAGTTATGGTAGAATTGATGAACTATGATAAAGTCTATTGGGTCCAGAAACCCAATCATTACATAAAAAGATAGTGAAAGAATGCCATAATAGTAACAATGATATTCCATTAACTTTTCAGATGATAGATAGTGAAATATACAATACTGATGTAAATTAAAATTCAGATCATAACACCTATAACAATCAAAATATAAAATTCCAGCATGAAAAAAATCTACTGACAAAATAAATTCTATCAATAATTTAATTCATGATATAAAACAGAGGCATATCATATCAAAACCAAATATGCCAGATTGTAAAACAGAAGAACAGTTCTTAAAGAGTAATCCAAAATACATGAAACAACTTACAAAATATATTTCAAAACACTTTCTAAGAAAGTCTCTAAGCCTGAACTTTAATCTTACAATTTCCTGATATATTTCTGTAGTTCTCCCATCTTAATAGGTTTCTGATGATAATATCTCTTTATATGATTCTTTATAATTAATATTAATTAATCTAACATAATTTCATTTTAAATACAGAATAGTAATTTATTTATTTATTTATTTTTGTAGTGCTTAAATATATTTTAATCCTTATCTGAAAAATCCTAAATTCTAAGCATTTGGATTAACGTTTAAAAATTATTCTGGTAAACAGAACTTTGTAACTTTATATTTATGTTGCGACAAAACGTAAATTTATAGCAGAAGGTCAAAGGTTGCACAAGGTGTAAAGTTTATAACAGTTTTTAATCCATGTTTAATTTCATATTTGCATTAATATACTTAATATCATCTTTTTTAAATATTATTTATTAAGTTCTATATTTATTTAATAAAGTTTTATATAAGATTTTAATATAGTTTAAGAAATTATAGATTTATCAAGTTAAAAATTAGAAAGAATCATGAAAAAATTAAAATTATTCATTTGGAAATACCTGTTGCATTGCTGGTGATATTCTCTCATTACTGGATGGCTGACTTAACTGACCTTGAATTAATTGATGCTGAAAAAATAATTGAATATTTGCTCCACCATCTGATGCACGCCTACCAAGTCCTCCCACTGAAATGAATAATTAATAGTAATTTTTTAATTTTTCAGAATATTTCTTAAAAGAAAAGTAATTTGATTTCTACCAATTTATTTCAAAATTTCCTTAATATAACTGATGTTTTTCTAAAAAACAATATATCTTAAGTGATTTGTATTCTGTTAAGTGCTCATGCTATTATTTCATATGAACCTAACTGTTTCTGTTATTTATTTTTTAAATTTTGAAAAATTTATTTAATCAATAATTTAAAATATTTATATATTTTATGTAAGTATTTATTTGTGAGTATTTATAAACATGTTTATAAACACATTTATAAATTATAAAAGTAATTATAAAAATTTATTTCCAAAAGTATAAATTTGGTACATAACATCAAATTCACACTATTGCAAAAAGAGATTCAAAACAATATTTTCTATTCAAATAGCAAGCTGAAATATTCAATAGAAATCAAAATGAAACATGTAAAGAAATTTCATCATAATTAATGAAATGGAAGTCTAGAATCAGCTAAGCATTTATAATATAATTCTTATACTCACTCATCATATTTTCACATAATGCACATTTTCCATTCCAAATTAATACATTATTGGTAATAATGTAAACAGTATCTTTTTATAAAATCTTATATATTTTAGTTATTAGTTTGTTTGTTTATATGTTTGTGTCAAATAATCTCCTAAACAATAGAAGTTAAAGCTACCAAACTTGACATGATTCTCTGCAATTGTCCAATTTAAATAACTGGTCTATTTAGTGATTTTTTTAAGAACGATAATAATTATCGTTCTTAAACGATATTAAACGACATTAAACGACAATTATGAACAATTCAAAAATTCCATAGAATTTAAGAATTTAGTTAGTAGTTTTAGTAAAATTAGTAGAAAGGCTTTATTTAAATCCTTCAGAATAATTTTTGAATTCAAGATGACATCACAGTCACACAGATATGATGTCATCATGACTTAACTATGGATGACATCAAAAGATGATTTTGATTCATAATGTCATGATGATGCCATTATGGCCTAATATTCTGGTTAAATCTACATTAAAATTGAACACAAAAAGCAAATGGATTCCAAATGCCTTAATTAATAAATTATTTTGCCAAATAATTTTGTTTGAATTTAGGATATCACCTCAAGATTCCATGACATTGTGTTGTAACAAACAAATAACATCATATTGTGATAACATTATTGTGACATAATATTGATAAATGATCTTGCAATTTTATACTTTAATAAATTCAGAAAGAACAAATAATTTCTATCAGTTATAATTCATTTATTTTAATGATAATACTGTATAACATTTCAATAAATATGACATTTGAAACAACAAATGAAATCAATGCATTAAAATAAGATTCTTCATGGGGACAATATAATGAAGATTGGTAAATGTCAATTTTTGGTAAGTATAGTACACAATATTACAGCATTATGAATTTCAATGTTCCTTCAAATAAATCTTTTTCAGATTGAAGAGTGGAAGCATACAGATTCATAAGTTCATGAATCTTCTAGAAATTATGAAGGTTGTATTAACAAACAACTGAATGACTGAAGAAATGTAATTTCTACAATTTCAGTTGTTCAGTTATTCTTTGTAGTTATATTTAATCAATCAATGTGAAAATTAATCAAAACCAAGTTTTTCTAATATACTGTAAATGTTTTCAAACTATGCACAGTCAATGCTAGACAAATATATTAAAATACACTTTGCCTGTATTTTAATATATGTATATTCAAATAGTTATATTAAAATATTTCATTATAAAAAGCTACTTATCATTTACAAATACTTTAATATAAAATGATTAAAAAATTATATTGAAATTGTTTTTGAAAGTATTGTATTTTAAAAGTTGTTTACAGTAGAAAAAATAACATGAATTGTAAATAAGTCAGTCCCTTATTTTTTTATTTTTGAAAATGTCCAAAATTTCTTGACTTATATTCTAATACAGTGAAACCCCGCTCGTGCTTTCCCGTATTGTATGACTTTCCCGCTTTAAACGTCTATTTTCGGAAGTCCCAACATATTCTTATACATGCAATGTAAAACTTTCCCTTTTCCTACGTTTTAATTATATAACGTTTTTATTATGACGTCATCAGAGTATACATGCAATGTAAATTTTGCATCTTCCTACGTTTTAATTATATAACTTTTTTATTATGACGTCATCAGAGCTTTCTGTTTCGTGCGTTTTCCCGGCTCGTTCGACTTTTTGGGCCGGTCCCCAAAAAGTTTCAAAATCGGGGTTTCACTGTATATCAAATTGAAAGATAGTTTGAATATGAAAATACAATATTAGTGCTTGCTAAATACATAATATGTATTGCACTAGAAAAAGAAATACTTACTTGCTCCCATAACAGGTGGTGGTTTTAATAAATGTTGATCTTTCACTGTGAAGTTTTGTGGTGGCTGATTCTGAACAAGTGGTAAATTCTGAGGTAGATTTGTATTTGGCAAAGCACTAAGAGGGAAAACAGGTGTCGGATAAAAAGAAGATATTGGCTGAAATGGACGACTTGTTTTACTGGCACTTAATTCACCAGCTGCAGTAGGAGAAACTTGTTCATGCTGAACATCACCAGGTCCAACAGTGTGACGTCTTATGACTTGATATCGAGATACAGATTCTTGTGTTGGCTCTTCATCTGATTCTAATTCAATATCCCCAAACTATATAAAAATAAATTTAAATTTTCATTCTTACATTAACATGACAGGTTTTTATATAAATTAAAGCTAAAATAAATTTCCTAGCTTAACAGTATCAATTTATTATGATTAATAAATATTAATGATACGTAAAAAGTGTTTTCAGACATTTGTTCTTTATCAGTTTAAAGAAGATATTGGTTGAAATGAATGACTTGTTTTATTGTCACTTAATTCACCAGCTGCAATAGGAGAAACTTAATATTCAGATACAATTTCTCATACCATAATTATATAAATGTAATAAAAGGGACTTAATCATATATATATGGTTAAGTTATGATGCAGGTGATGCTGGTCTTGGAGATCAACATCACCTGCATTTCGGAAGCATTATAATAGGAAAAATTTGCATACATTTGACTGAAACCACCAGCACAATGATTAAGAAAAGCTGATAATAACAGAATGCATGAAATTGATTATCTTCAATAAAATATTCAGAACCATGGATAGAATGTATCAATAGAAATTTATGCTGTTAGAGAATTGGGGAGACTGTTGCTGGATGGAGATATATGTGAAACTTTACATATTATATTGATAGCCGGCCGAGGCAAAGCAAGATGAAAAGTAGGTCATCGCAAGGAAAAATACATCTGTGATAATCGCTTCTGCAAATTCTTGCCTTTCTGTTTGGATATCCGGTGTTTGTGTGATAATCGCATCTGCAAATTCTTGCCGTCCTGTTTGGATATCCGGTGTTTCAGTAGTTATTGTTTCTGCAAATTCTTGGCTTTCGGTCTTAGTATCTGTTATTTCTGTAGTAAATGCTTCTGCAAATTCTTGCCTTTCTGTTTGGATATCCGGTGTTTGTGTGGTAATCGCTTCTTCATATTCTTGTCTTTCTGTTTGGATACCTGGTATTTGTGTTGTATTCCCCTCTGCAAATTTTTGAATATTCGGTGTTAGTGTGGTAATAGCCGATGTTTCTGTGATAAACGCTTCTGCAAATTCTTTCCTTCCTGTTTTGATATCTGGTATTTCTGTAGTAAACGCTTCTTGAAATTCTTTTCTCTCTACTTGGATATCCGGTGTTTGTGTGGTAATTGCTTCTGCAAATTCTTGAATATCCGTTGCTTGAGTAATTTCTGCAAATTCTTGTCTTTCTCTCTGAATATCGGGTGTTTGAATGATTTTACCTTTCGTAAACTGATTTTTTGTATGGTTATCCGACATTTTAATTATTATTGGTTCCTTCTTTACTTGTTCTGTTGAAATTCTAGATGTTTTCGTTGTTATTGCTTCAGCCATTTCTTGTTTTCCTATTTATATCATTCAATTTACTTTTATTTTGTTTTCTTCGTTTATTATTAATAAAATAAAAAGTATTCTTACCTTTTGTCCTTATTCCGGAAATAATATTTTTTGCATGAAATATTTCAGAGATTTTTTTGTTTTTCATTGTTGAAGAAATAGGTTTCATTGTATCTATCCATTCTTCTTTCGAACGTATAAATGTTTTTGGTTTGGTAGGATAGTTATGAAATATATGAATGAGAGTTGGTATAACATAATGATTAGGCAACTTTGATGATCTGTAGAGTTGTTTGTAAAACGGCTGTTGATAAATGTTATTTGCTCTTCTGGATAATATTGTTTTATTACAATGTTGAGAAAAATGTATAAATGGTTCAATTAAATGTGTTGGAAATTTAAATATTCTAGATGTTAATCTACTATCTTGAATTCCAGGAACTAATTTTTGAGCGGTTATCATTTTTGACAACTTGTTATCATGAAATTGTTGTAAATATAACGGCGATAAATCTAAAAAATTTTCCAAATTATTATAGATTGGTTGATTAATATGGAATCGTCTACGATATATAGAGTCCGGATATAGTTTTACTTGTCCAACTGACATTAATAATTCTCTAATAATATTTCTTAATAGAAAGGGACAGGAATTGTATGCCGTATTTATACAGGATTGGGCATAATTGTGATAACTGAAAAGAAATCAATAAAAATTATAATTAGCAGTATTTTCTTTAAATATCTTAAAATTCTAGACTATTCAGAGGTTTAATTGTTACAAAAAGTAGAAATTTTGAATTGAGTGAGATTAAAAAGATGAAGAGTTATGATAAAGTGAACAGGAAAAACGAAAACAATATAGAATGATTCATTAAATATTAAACAATGAAATAATATACTATATATATATATATATAGTCTATATATTGTATATCTAATTATGATTCCTTATATTCGAAATTCTAGTATTTTGAATAGGTCTAACAATTGGGGATCAATTCTTTTAAGAAATTACACAATTAAATGACAATAAATATGAATTCTATTATTGCAGAATTCAATAAAAGAAAAAGAGAATTGAGAATTTTGATTAAAAAATAAAACTTGATTTCCAAATGGTTTTAAGAATTTTTAAATATGATTTATTTGAATGTTTATTACTTACTGAATATATTCGTACATATTCAGTAATATATATGAATATATTCATATATATTCAGTAAGTATTTTTAAAACTACAATATAGAAAAGATGGAATTGTTAGATTGATCTAATAATTAAAATATAAACGTAAATAGAAAAATTTGATATAAATAAATGTAATAAAATATGTTTTTAATGATATTTTTAGCCGCTTAAAAATTTTTTCTGCATGTTAATTTTTTAAATGAACTCGTTTTAATAAGCGATAAAACGATCACATCTATCATGTACATCATAGAAATACCAAGTCACAAAATAAATATGATTTCTGTTTATGAACGTTAATAAAAACACTACACTATCTAAGAATACGAATATTGTATTATCGTTGAGATTTCCAGTAAATGTGATTTTCTATTGACTTCAATTTACTTCTTGTTTAAATACATTATAAAATTCTCTAATAATGTGCTTTATTTTTCTTAAATTAAATTTAAAAATGTAAAAATATCTCTTCCACAAATTCAAAATGTTCGACAGTTTGAACAATCTTTTCAAAAAAGAAGAAGTACATATATCAAAATAAATAAATAATCGCATTATTAAAGAAAAGTATCTTTTTTCTTTTGTATGGTAAGCTTGGTGGCTAAATTTTGATTGCCCCTTTCCACTCAAATAGAGTACTAAGGGAGCTGTTCTGGGCCAAAATTAAATGCAAAATGTAGAAAAAAAAACAAAGAACCTTTCCAATGTGTGAAAGTAACCCAACCCATTTCATGTTAGGTAGAAGCTTAGAACTATGTTAGTAGAAAAATTAAGTACTATGTTATTCGAAACCTAGAACTGTGTTAGTAATATATCTAGAAAGTATGAGAAGAGGGAACTTAAAATAAGTTAGTAATAGACTTACAACTATGTTAATACCTAAAACTAATAATT
>AYEL01061922.1:0-34977 GCA_000484575.1 Olivierus martensii
CTCTCCATTCATCTGGTATCCTTTCCTGCGTCCAAATCTTTTTCATTAAATCCCACAGCAGATTCACTCCCTGCTCTCCTAGGCTTTTCCAAACCTCCACTGGTATTTGGTCCACTCCTGTTAATTTACCTCCTTTCATCTTCTTTATCGCTTCTACGACTTCCTCTCTAGAAATTTCATTAACCATCCGTTCAGCTGATAATCCATCCTCTCTCATTTTCTTCATTCAACAATCTCTCAAAATAGTTTTTCCATCTCTTCACAATATCCCGTTTATCTCTCAAAACTCTGCCATTCTCGTCTTTAATCTGTTTAACCTGAGTAAAATCCTTCGATGCCCTATCTCTAGCTCTTGCAATCCTCAAAAGTTTCTTTTCTCCCTCGTTCCTTTTCACTTCTTTATATGCTTCATCAATAGCTACTGCTTTATCTCTTGCTACAGCCTTCTTAGCCTGCTTATTAGCTTTTCTGTACTCTTCTCTATCTTTGTGCATTGCTTGTCTTATCTGCTATATTTTTTTCGCTTCCTTCTTAGCTTTAATCGCTTGTTGGACTTTCCTCATTCCACCACCAAGATTCTTTATCGTTGAATCTTTAGCCTGACGTCCTTCCTAAAACTTCTTGATCTATTCTTCTAATCACCTCACTATTGTTTTTCCACCATTTTTGAACCTTGTGAGACAGACTTATTTCACCCAATACCTTATTTATGAATTCCTTCCTAGTTTCTTCTTCCTTTAGTTTCCACCATTTAATCCTCAGTTGGCCTTCTCTTCTCCTATTCTTAATCATCATTTCCCAATCAACTACCAATAGCCTATGCTGTGATGTTATCCCCTCTCAATTTATTGCCTTACAGTCACGAATTTCGTTGAAGTCCTTCTTTCTACATAATATATAGTCTATCTGTGTTTCTATTGGTCCACTTTTATATGTAATCAAAAGGCTTCTCTTTTCCTCAAAACATGTATTGACAATTTTAAGACCAAAGACCATTGCATATTCCACTATCCTATCACCTTCACTGTTTCTAACACCTATTCCCCATCACGTATTAACTTTATTAATAAATTAGTTTGCGTTAGACTTTTTTTACGTTGTCATCCTTATAAATAAACGTTGACACCCAGTGTTACAGAATTTACATAGCATTTGAAATAAATTATATCGATAAATTAAAAAGAGGGGTCCCATCGACATTTTTGCGGGGGCCTCTCAGTTTTCAGCTACGCCGTTGATCGACATTTTTGCGGGGGCCTCTCAGTTTTCAGCTACGCCACTGACAGTGGTCTGTGTCAATATGACACAGATCACTGAGGGATATCTCTCACAACTTGTCAGTCGACTGCTATTTTCTGTATCGAAAACTTATTGTTGTTTGAATTGTTGATTGAAATCACTGGCTAGTCTATTAAGTGATTTCTGAAATGAAAAGTAGCCCTCAACCTAAAAAAGGTTGGCCAACACTGCTGTACAGCATGTCATCATAAATTTGAATTATGGACGAAAATCCTAAATACAGTGGACTCGCGTTTTTTACGAACCTCCAATTTACGAACTACACGTTTTTAGAATTATTTAGTTCGTCCATTTTATCCCAAAAAATCCCTAATGTTAATTAATGCCATTTTCATTTACGAACTTTTTTGGGGGTTCGTACGAGTTCGTAAAATCGAGAGTCCCCTGTATATGAGACTGTTTCACAAATAAATAATAGTTGTAAATGCAGGGATCATAAGTTGAGTGGTCATTAACTAGAATATCTATATTTTATAATTCTGAATTATTTTCTGAAATTTGGATGTTATTAAAGTGACCAAAAGTCCCCGATTTGAGTTGTTTGTCCCGCAATGAAAACTGTCCCGGATGGGACTTGTAATGTGTTGAAGATAATAAAAATACTATCAAAATTGTAGAGGCTGTGAAATAACCGATTTAAAATTCAAATTAAAAGAAAAACGCAGCCGAGCGTAGAAACGTTGAAAGCAATATTACAAGTTAAATGTAATTTTTCCATTCCTGTGAAGAATTTTATTAGAATAATTCAAGTAATGAAGATAATAGGACCGTTTATTTTGAAAGTGGTGTAAGTCCATTTAAAAAAAAAAATGAATTACAACATTAATTTAGTGTAAACTTTTTATTTATGTAATATCTCATTGTTTTAAAAAAAATGGACTCGCACCACTTTCAAAATAAACGATCCATTTACATTAAAAATGCGAAAAATACATATAAATAATGTAATTATTTATTTATTATTATTCGTTATATTGATGGTTGTATTTATATAATCATTTTTGACATTTGTATTGAGACCAACGATGATTGAGACTTATTTTCTGTGTAATTAATTTTTTGTTATGTAAATAATAAGTTTTAATTTTTTTTATTAATTATTAGAAGTATGTGTTTTTTTGTAATTTTTATATTAATAAACGTAAAAAGATAGATCCAAGACATTTTAATGACACATAACTAAATAAACTAAGAAAATGTGTTCTCACGAACGTGTTAAGCGCTTTTTTTTATTTTTATTCGGACAGGTCCTGCATTCCAACATAAAACGGTCATTTTATTATTATTCATAAATTGAATAATGTATGTCAAGTTGATCGACAAGCCGGTCTACTCTTAATTAAAAGTAAAAATATTTATATTCAATCGTTAGTGCCGCGTTAATACTACCGGTCCCCAAAATTCTAGCGCTAGTGTATTTTAGAAAAAATTCTTGTAAACCACCAATAAAGTAAACGCCAAATTTGGAAGACTTATTAGATAGAAGTCGTTGTTTGTTTAAAAATTCTTTATTGTCCATCGTTAGAGCCGTAAACTGTAAAATTTCTAATGCTAGTGCTGCGTAATTACTCGTCTTAGGCTCAACTCACACGTACCACAACAGAACCACGCCACAACACAAAACGGTGGTTGTATTGTACTGTAATCGAAATTAGCCACTCGCGAACCGCAAGCTCTGGGGCTTAAGGCTGAATACATACGTTTATTAACGAGTTCGAATCTTAACGTACAATCGTTTACACAGTCAACGAGCGCGTCTCAACGTATATCCGTTTCTTTACGAGGCTGAATCTCAATATAACGACGTCCGTTGACTCGCAGAAACGGTTAACGAGTGTCGTTCAAAACGTCATCGGTACGTCATAAAGATGACGTCAATTGAGCGAATAAAACAACTTGGGACCAAGAGTATTTTACATTAGCCAATCAAAATACTTCTATGTAAAGTTTTATTTAATTAAAAGAA
Source organism: Olivierus martensii (assembly GCA_000484575.1). Lineage (NCBI taxonomy): Eukaryota > Metazoa > Arthropoda > Arachnida > Scorpiones > Buthidae > Olivierus > Olivierus martensii. The sequence continues at coordinate 3,266 of AYEL01061922.1, forward strand.
AAGAAAATGGAGAAGGCACTGTGCTCGAAAGCCACAAATCACCAATTCGAAATAATGATTGATTATATAAGCCAGCATAAAAACTTATTTAAAATATTTTATGTTCAAAATTTTTAGCTCTGAATCACAAACCTATTTATCGAGAGAAATACTTATAAATATGATTATCCCAAAATGCTTCGGGTTAATATGATTTTAAAATTTTTATTACCAACTGCATATTTAAACAGTGATAGCCTTTTCTTGCCATAAAAAAATGTTCATTGTATTTTCCAACTTGTGAAGGGGCAATTATTGTTACTTAAGTACAGTCAATTGCACCAATAATTCCTGGAAACTGTGTATATTCTATAAACTTTTGTTTTATTGAAGACTGTTCTGCTTCAGGTTGTGGAAATGGGATATATTTTCTCATCAGCAATAATGCAATAGCTGAACTTGCAGAAAAAACTTTTTCTCTACTGAAGATTTTGTGTTTGCCTTAAAAAACTTGAAAAATACAACTAATGGTCCTGACTGTATCCCCATAATCTTCTTTAAGAAACTCTCGTCTACAATTATTCAACATTTATCTTTTCTTTGTAACCTTAATATTTCATATACCTTTTGCCCATCACAATGGAAAACTTCATATCTAATTCCTATTTGTAAACCCAAAATGAATAAAAAACATTCCTCTTCTTACAGACCCATTGCCATCTCTTCTGCATACTTAAAAATATTCGAAAAAATGATTCAAATATTTCTATCTTTTAAAATTACTATTTTTTTTTATCAGATAATCAACATCGCTATCAATAAGCGTTCTTGCACAACTAATTTGTTACGTACAAAACAGATTATACTATCAAACTTGGAAAAAATGATTGATACATATGTTGTTTACCTCGACTTTTGATTTTATTGATCATTCAATATTATTTCAACGTCTTTTAAATTTGGATAATATTGATTTGTTATATTCTTTATGGATTTATACATATCTCAGAAATAGAACTGCAATTATAAAAATAGATAAACAACTATTTCCTTTATTTCCAATTCAACGTGGGGTCCTCCAAGGTTCTCCTTTAAGTGCATTACTATTTTCTATATATATTGATCCTTTGTTACACTTAACTAAATCTACTATACTTGCATACGCTGATGATCTAAAAATTTTAAATAGTAGTTATGTATGTCTATCTATTGATTTAATTTCAATACACAACTGGCTTACTGTTAATAAAATGAAAATCAATAAAGCAAAAACAAAATATATGTTTTATTCACTTAGACATACAACTCCGAACGAAATCTTTATTGATAATTTTAAAATATCTCATGTTGACACGATAAATGATCTTGGAATAATTTTTGATTCCAAACTAACATTTAAATATCATATTTTGGAACTCATGAAAAAATTATATATTAAACAAGGTATTCTTTATCGGAATATTTATTACTTGAAATCTCATTCTGTTAGAAAGATTATATTTTTTTCCTTTATTCTCTCCGTTGTAGATTATGCAATAGTTGTCTGGTCCTCTGCAGCTAATACTTATAAAAATAACTTAAATAATGTATTATCCAATATTAAAAAATTGCTTTTTAGTCAGTTCAGTTATAATTGCTGTACTAACATAATTAAAAATATGACTGTTGAAAATAGAATTTTATATCATTCTTTCAAATTATTCTATCATCTTCTAAAATCAAATATGTCTGTTTCAAATATTTTATTAAATGTCCCAAATAGAGAGACCAGAAATTATCAGCTCTTTACTCATCAAAAACAGAGATTAAATGTATCCTTGAGATCTTTTGAAAATACGATTGTAAAAAACCAAAATATATTAAATTGTGACTTATTTTCTTGTAATATAACAGATGTAAAGAAGAGCCTAGAAAATTACTTTAATAATAGTTGAATATACTCATATCTTTTGTAATGTTGCTGAATGCTAACTTATAATGATGTAAAAATTCTTACTTTACTTTGATTTAATGTATATTATTTTAATTTAACCATTTTGTATTTAATTTGATGCAAAGATTCTAATTTGCACTATCGGATTGTGTATAATTAGTTGCTTTTTGTTAATATGGTTTAATTTGGAATCACTTAAAAGTTTTTTGTGTTTCGTTTATATCAAATCAGTGTTTGCATTCCGCAATTTTGGGTTTGTATTTGTAACAAATAAATAAATAAGTATACAATAGAGTCTATGAGAGTGTCCTATTTGTCTCAACTAATCTTTGATCATGACATGAGAAGTTATTTAAAGTGATGCGCTTGGTTAAATATTAAATGCATGTAATATTTAACTAAATAAATCATTATTTATTCAATTATTATTATTTAGGTATAAATAATTTTAAAATATATACTGTACTTAGTCTGCTCTTTTAAACGAGTGCCAACTTTCTTTTGAATAAGCTACGGTATTAATACATATTTTGTTAAATCTTTTATATAGTTATAATATTCGTTCAGTTACAAACTAATCCCTAGTTAGATTTTCCTATTAAAGCGTATTTACAATTCAGTGGCAAAAATTTGGCACTTCTTATATTCCTTAAATTTTATTTAATTAATCATTTTGTCTCATTGTTTTTTTTATAAAGTATTTAGGATTATTTGTCAGCACTAGTTTACTACCAATATAAACAGTAAAGTTTTCAAAATACATATAATTATATAAGAAAAACATTTAAAATTCGTATTATGTACATTTTGCGTGAGAAATGTTTTGTCGAATACAAGACACATATGCTGTTAGTAAACGTTACGCGTACACGACAATAAATTCCCAAAGAATCCTATTTCCATGTAAAAGTGGCACCGTAACTGGGAAATGAGTCTTATTCCTGATCGATCCCACGTGTCATCAAATATACCGAAAATTCCAAGTCGACTAATTTTTTGACACGTGTTAGCCGGGACAATAAACCAATTATTTTGTTTAACTCCGACACGTGTCACCCTGCCAATCGATGTTCGGTTAATATACGCCGCCTTTGAATAACAAAACGAGTGAAATTACGTATAACAATGGCCGGGTCGATATCATACAATATTCGACCCATGCCAACACACGCAACTTTTTTCTTTACCTTCTGAATATCTCTAACATAAATTTATTTACACATCGGTAAATTTTCCTACTAAATCTGTTTTTATTATTTTTATTACCATGACTTTAAGATCATTATTAGATCGAATATGTGAAAATTTAATTTTTCATTTAATTGACAATTATCATCATTTTTTACAGTTAAACCGGTTAGATGGCCATGAATTTCAGCCACAGAGTTAAAGTGCGTAATACTTGTTACAACTGTCCCAAACACGGATATCCCAGGCACGTACCGACCATTTCCACTTCCGCTTTTGGCCGGGATGAAGAACCAGAAGATTTCTGGAACTACTGCTCCAGCATCTTCGGAAATTCCAGCATCAACGGTGTCAGTCAGATAGCCACCACCAAACAGATTTTTAGGAAGATTTTATGGGTCATCGTGTTTTCCGGTTGCATGGCCGGATTTCTTTACCAGACCATTAGTTTTCTTATACATTACGCCAACTATCCCACCACCGTAGAGGTATTGGTACTGAACGAAGGATTTCTGGAATTTCCTTCTGTGACCATTTGCAATTCTAACAGGTACCGTACTTAAATGCTGATTATTATTAGTAGTAAAAATATTTATATCCGATATTTTTTTTTATTTTCAGAGTTCGTAAAAGTGCATATTGTAATTATTTGAGAGAGAGACCGAATCTTAATAAAACTTGTCCAGACGATGTAATGTATTTTGGATATTCTGACGTAAAGTATTTTTCACATTCAAAATAATGATAATCTAGAACAAATTATAGAAAATATTTAATTTTTTACCGCTTGGCAACACTTTCGGTTGGCTATCATATCGAGAGCCGAGCCAGCGATGAATTTGTCTATCCGAAAATGCCATAAATATAATTAAAGACCATCGACTGAGTTGAATTTTTTTATATAATTTCGTAAAATAAAGTTAATTTTTCATTTACGCGTCTTTAAAATGATAAAAAATTGGCAATATGAAAGAAAAAAGAATAGTTTAATAGAACAAAATTTATAAATGTTACCGAAAATATATATAAGGAGAAAATAAAGGTTTATAAAAATTTTTAAAAGAAGCGATTAAATAGCGATCGAACGACACAACGATTAGTAACGAGTGTCATTGAAAGGATGGTGTTTACGCCATTCTCTGAATGGAAAAGAGGTGACCTCCTCGAACGGAAAGGGGTCACCTTTTTCTGTCCAAACTCTTACCATCCTTTCAATGACACACTCGTCGTTAGATCAATGACCTAGTTAGATTCATCCCCTACGGTCTATTCTAAGCGAAGGAAGAGAGACAAATGGTCGTTCTTTTGTTTAAGGATTTGAATCGGATCGCCCCTACGTGAAAAAGTGGCGAAATTTAAATTTTGGTAAACAGATAGCGGCCGGCCAATTGGCTATTGGCCAATGTTTAACTTACATTATGACGTAGAAAGCTAAAAAGTAATTAAAAAGTTTATTAAGATAGATATTTTAATATAAATTTTTTATTATTTTTTTAAATTTACGTTTTAGGTTTTAAACGACGACGAAATTATGAAATTGCAAATCCAGCTTTTGAAAGAAAACAAATTAAATATCAGGAAAAAACTGGGACATCTAAAATCTTCTATGATACTTTATTGCGATTTCCGAGGTTATCCCAAATTATCGGGCCAAGACTGTGTAGAGTAAACAGAATTTTATGTTAAACGAAATGATAAACTAATTTTGGAAACTTTTAAAATTTTATTTTCGCTTTTATTTCAGTCGTTTTTCTCACTTTTACGATCCGGACTTCGGCAATTGTTTCAGTTTCGATTCTTCTCAGGACGACAACGGAGAATTCCTTCAAGCTACAGAATCCGACGTTTGGCAAGATCTTAGTGGTATCTCTCTCGATATCCACCTTTAAATTACCAACTAACCGCCAAATGGTCATAAACTTTTTATTACATTTCAGAATTAATTTTAATATTAAACTCCGAAGAAGGTGAATATTTGGAATCGTCCAGAGATCCAGGATTTCTCATCACCTTCCATTCGGCTAGGATTTATCCGGATCCATTTTCGGACGGATTTCAACTCAGACCCGGTTTCACCTACAGTTTCGCTTTACAGAAAGTACGAACCTGCTAAAATTACTATGTAGATAAACTAGAACTTCTAATAATAGTAAAAAAAGGAAGATACGCCTCTAGTTAATTAAAAATATATAGATAATATAAAATTTATGGTAGTCTATACTCCGTTTCACCTTAAGTTGACACTGACGATACAAATACGTCATGCCATGACGCGTTACCGGGAAAAGCGCTCAAAGCAGAAACAGATATTCTTCCGCCATCATACAGAAAAATATTTCTATTTTTGCACAAAATAATTTACCAACCTTATAAATTGTAGCTCTCGTAGTTAGTTCCTTCCATCAAATCATTCACTCGCATTTCTGGATGGAGATTCGCCAATCTGCAATAAATATTATGCATAATTTTTCTCTAACGGATACCGAAGTAGACGCCATTACGAATCGTGTTATCGTCTGCTCCAAGTACGAAATCTCGTTACCAGACGAAATAGCGATTAAAAAATTTTTTTTACTTAAATCGCATAAACGATATTGTTATCGCCAAATTAATATTCTTTAAAATTATATGTTAGCGATAAAGTGAAGTAAACTTGCGTTTAATTAAATTTACAGATTGATTATTTCTTTATTTCTGTTGACGTCATAACCGTTTAGGCTATCTAACCGCTTATGACGTCAGTCTCAACCAACGATTTTAATATAAACTGGACGGCTCCCGTTAATGGCAGGGGGCAGCAAAATCGAAGCCGCTGGTAGCCATTTGGATATATATTAATATCGTTAGTCTCAACTTAAAGTGAAACAGACCAAGGTTGAACGAATTATTTGTAAAAAGGTTCCGCCATTCGAAAGTCTCACGCCATTGGCTAAAAGTAACGACGTCACAAGCCGCCGAGGTAGCGACAACTTGGCTATACTTATAATGGTAAAATGAAAGTCTCACGCCATTAACGACGTCACAAGCCGCCGAGGTAGCGACAACTTGGCTATACTTATAATGGTAAAATGTAGTTTGGATTAATTTCTTTCTTTTATGAAAGCAAAGAATCGGTGAAACACGAAAAAGAAAAGATAAAATATTATTCTGGTCATATTATTATTCAAAAAATGGGATTACAAAATAAGAAAATTAAAGAAATATGTGTCACATAATTGCAATAAATATACGGGCGCGTTCCAAACCTCAACAGCCAGTCATCAATGATTAGTCTCTTTTGACGTCAGAAATAACTCAACATCTGCCTTCCAAACCTCAACAGCAAGTCATCAATGATTAATCTCTTTTGACGTCAGAAATAACTCAACATCAGCTTGTTTCTGATTTCTGTTTGACTGGTTACTTCTGTTTGACGACGATAATGATTTGTTACACTCTCTAACTTTTACAATCTTATCATCTAGCAGGAACTACTTTTTCTGAGACGTTAGAAAACGGTGTAAACCGATGCTAAAAAGTCATCGCAATCTACACAGGTGATTGTGGTGAGTGTGTTGACATCGGTTTACACCGTTTTCTAACGTCGCAGAAAAAGTAGTTCCTGCTAGATGATAAGATTTTAAAAGTTAGAGAGTGTAATAATTCATTATCATCGTCAAACAGAAACAACGACGTTAAACAGAAACAGAAACAAGCTGATGTTGAGTTATTGCTGACGTCAAAAGAGACTAATCATTGATGACTCGCTGTTGAGGTTTGGAACCCACCCTGCTTTTCATTTCAGATTAGATTAATTTTCGGTTTTCGTTTCGTTATATTAGCATCGCGCAGGTTGGAATAGGGAGACACAAGTCTTTTCCATAATCATCGAGGGGTTTGATACTGGGAGTTAGTCCTAGTATGGGTTTATTCTATCGCGCTATGGGCGGAAATTCGCTGCCCCTTAGGAAAGGTCGACCGGTTAAGAGAGGTTAAAAGGCCCAGCATCCCGTACCCCCAACTAAATTGGGGTACGGGATGCGGATCGGTCCCCCAAAAATTGGGGACCGATCCGCATTCGAACCCGGGCTCATCTGAGAGTAAGCGGATATGTAACCACGCGGGCAACTGGCCATTTCATCATAATAAAAATAGAGTAATTATATTATTATTTTAAATTATACATTTACTTATATTTATTTTATTTGTACAGAATGTTCGATGAAATTATATACTAAAATTTATTTTAAAAAACATCACTCCTAGAGGAATTTTAAAGATTCTAAAACAAAATAATAATTATTTTTTGATTAAAGAACAATGTATAAAACAATGCAAATTGGGAAAATTTTTTAAATGTTGGCTGTGAGCGAAACTTTTGTCCAAAATGAAATTATAAATACACGTATTGCAACGAGAGAGATTTATATTTATGACAACGATCTTGCTTATTAGATTTTTTCCTGCAATCTTATTAACCTTATTTTTATTATCATAAATAAAGATTGATTTTTTTTCTATTAAATAATGATTAATGATTCGAAGTTATTTTTCTGACAGGCGTAATAAACTGATATTAATAATGTATATTTGGAAATCATATTATTTTTTAACAGTGAATAATTATTTTTGTTATAATGTATGTGAATATATTTATGTTTATATAACAAATAAACAACAAATTGTCCATAAAAACAATTAGTGATATAGCATTGCAATTTTCCTGATCATTGTGATTTTAGCTTAAATCCTACAAATTTCCACTGTTGATATTTTCAAAATGGTCTTCACAAATTCTCATAGTGTTGCAATTTATATTACTTCTTTTACGGAATATTTTCCAAACATTTCTTTGTTTTCTATCTTTTAGAAATTTAAAAAAACGATTTAAATTTTTTTTTTCTGTTCCTTTTGCATTTATCCGAATTTTTGCAATTGTAAACTACACATCGCGGCATTTTTAATTTACAGAAAAGCGGCTTGTGACGTCAGAACCACGATGCTTCCCGCGCATCATTTTAAAGGAAGTGACGTTTAAGCCCGAATGGCGGAACCTTTCTACAAGTAATTCTTTCAACCTTGAAACAGACTACAGTAAAAATTTTAATAATAAAAACATTTTATCGGCTGAATTCTGGTTTTCACGGAATTACCAAATGTGATACCATTCGATAGATCTCATCAAACTGGTCAAAAATTATAATAGAACCATGGACGAAAGCGGCACCGATTAGAAGATATTTCGAAAAATTTACCTCAGAATGGTAAACGAACCATGTACCGCTGCCATATTGAACCCTATAACACGTATTCATATAACGAAATGGCTCTTCTATAACACTAATTCGTGTAATTTTACATCTTGAAAGTGTCACGCAAAACGTTGTCCCTTTCAAGATGGCGTCGCGCACAGGTATCGATACTTCGTTGTGATAAGACTTTTTTCATATAGCTACTTATCGGTTCCATACTTCGTTGTAATAAGTACTTTTTCATATAGCTACTTATCGGTTCCCAATTGATTATATACCGATTATCTATTAGTAATATAATTAAAAATATTTTGCAAAAATCTCGGATTCCGTGAAAAGCAGAATCTTGCCATATAGTAAACTTCCATTATTATGCAAAAATCTCGGATTCTGTGAAAAGCAGAATCTAGATCGGAATGCAAAAAATATCGGATTCCGTGAAAAGCAGAATCATGCCATGGAGGATATGTCGAAATAATTCCGTGAAAAGCAAAATCTTGTCATTTTATCAATGCTTCTTCGATTATAGTTTACCAACGAACTTTTGACTCTTCCTTACAAAACCAACTGCACCGATTACGAAAAATTACCGTGGACCAGAAAACAAGAAGATAGGAAACTAAGCACCAGAGTAAGTGGTGGTTAAAATGGCAAATTTTAAATTTGTATCATGCGCCGGACATAAATTCTTTTTAAATTAGCGTATTATTTTTATTTTGGAAACAGATGTGCACGGCGGAATGTTCGCAACACCAACAGTTGAAAGAATGCGATTACGTCACCGACAACATCAGACTTTTCTTCGACGATTGGTCCGATAAAGTCCAAGATCCCGGTAAATTTCTATATTAACCTTACATTAAACTTATAAAATAAGAAATATCTTGGTCTTCCGAAAAAATACCTATCGGATAAAAACCACAAAGACGATACCATGGTTTTAAAAAAATAACTTTTTGTAAATTGACCATAGCAAATTTTCCAAATATTTTTGTTGGAATGGAAAAATTTTTATATACTTTTTAAGATTTATAAATTAGCAATTTATTAATATTCCTTTTCATAAAAGCCATTTGCCTGTATGTGTTTAAGACTGTACAGTAGTTAGAAGTAGCTAGAAGACTAAAAAAATATTTTATTATTGATCTACAGTTTTTAAGATTGCGGGCCGCTGTCACCACTGCATCGACTTCGTAACAGAATTAAAATTTACACCAGAAAAATTATGACCAATCTAACTGTTTAATCAATTTTTAATTTTACGATTATTGTCGATTTTTTTTAGTTGTTCTCTAGTTATTAATAAAGAAAACGAACTGACGAAATTTATGAAGTAATTTTGCTTTTGAACCAAACAAAGTGTATTTTATTACATAGAATTTTTTAACTGTTGTTGCTTAAACCACGCCATATCAACATAAAATCGCTGTAAGATTAATAAAATCGATTTAACATGGAAACCATGACCGTGGATTAAAATAGTCAAATAATCGATTCTTGACTTGGAAAATTAACTTTCGGATCATTATTTCTAATAAATACGTGATAAACTTCTTTCTTTTCTGTTTTTTTTTTTTCTTAATTAATTCGTCCTTGCATTAACCATTAGAAATGTATCGGAGTCGATAATTCCCATCCAAAATTTGAATATCGCCATTTTGAATTTTCTAAAGTCGGAAATTTAACAAGGGAAATTAATTAAAACTGCCGTAATTATTAAGTAATAAATTTATAAATCTGTTGTATATGAAAATCAATTTTTTTTTTTGGAATTAAAGAATGCATTTTTAGTGATTGAATTATTTTTCGTTAGTTTCATTTAAGTGTAAATATCTGGAAATGCGAAGAGAGTTTCAAAATAGTGTGCTGGAATATCGGGCCCGCAGTCTTAAATATTGTGGATGGTCGGTGATCAGTATAAATCCATTGAAATATTTTTTCGTTTTTTGATGGAGCCAACACAGGAAAAGAGGAAGAAGAAACCCACGAAAACGCTGCTGTCCAGTTAAACTATACAGAAAATAGTAATTTCTCTCTTATAGAACTGAATTCTTGCATATAGAGACGTTAAATGTTTTCTTCTAGAGATAATCTTTCCTTTACTTTTATTTTTTCTAAATATTGTCACGCATATCGACGAAAAATTTACATCCACGCTTGATCAGGATTTATTTCTCTGCAATGATTATTTCACCGCTATCGAAAAATGTCTTGGCACCGAAAATTTTTAAACTGTAGTTTATATTTTTTCTCACGGCACTAAATTTTTTATTTTCCTAATTTTTCTGTTATGGTTAAACATTGCTTCCACTTCTGCGACTCTAGAGAAAGAAGAATGTGCCGAACAAGTCAGTAACATCACTATAGATTACTGTCGTTCGTTGTGTCGAGTACCGTGCAAGTAAGAAATTTATAAATCAATATTTGTTTTCGATTATACTAAAAAAATATAATATATAGTATATATTTTAAAATTAGGAATTGAAAAATTGTTTAAATCGCTTTTAAATATTTAATAAATATAGGAAAGATAATTTTTTTTTAATTTTAATCCAAGATTTTTTCCAGACAAACATCCTTCAAGGTAACTTCCGATTCTTCGGCCTGGCCGCGTAAAGATAAGGTAAGTTTAAATTTATCTGCATGATGAATTTCAAACTTTTAAATTTCGATGGGGACAAGATCAGACGGATTCTTAATAGAACGGAGACCCCAGACCATTATTGGAAAACATTTGGTACATTGTGATCAGACTTTTTAACATTCTTAGTCAGTCGATTGGCTGGATGGCTCTTTCAATACAGTATTGTTGTTAGTTGGTTGTCTAACATAAAATTTTTTCTATATTCCATTACGAGAATGTTTTTCTTTATGTAAAGGATCACGAATTTAAAATCTAAACTAGCTAGGTTATAACCGCTTTTTATTTTTGAATTGTTGATTTTAGTGATGAAGTAGTTAACGTTGTTTTAAGCTGTCGAGCCTATTTAGCTATAAAATTTTTAATACCAGACAAAAATTATCACTGTTTATCAATGATCTATGGGGAAAGATCGAGTAAAAAAGTCAAATACTGAGATGTTACAGTTTAGTCGCGAATAACAATTGATTGAGTTTGTTCTATTTTTTTATCTTAAATCCTCTGCTAAACTAGGAAAAAAGCATATTTTCTCCATGCTTGGCTTATTTTTTCATTTTGTACGCTCTTGTTACTCTTATATTGTAAATGCTTCGGTAGTAGCCATCTATATTTTAGGATGAAAATGTTGAACCGAAAATTATTAATCCATTTATACACTTTAATCCTAATCGATACTGATGATGGTTCCAAGGTAAAGATATATCGGTAATGAATCCGAAGTTGAATATTATTAAAATAATAAGAATAATCGTACGCGATACCTTTCTTTATTGGCAGTTTTGATTTTATTTTCCATGGTGTTAACAATAATTTTTTTCCCTTAAATTTACCATTTCAAAATTAGGGCGCATCTTTAAGCCCGAGTATCTCATAAGCTGACAGATACTATACTATGTCGAGTATGCTGTTTATTTTTTTGTTTGGTTATCTGAAATTTTAAGTGGGTTGTCCATAAAAAAATATATTCCAAATTTAGTAAAAATTTGGAATATTAGTGAGATTTCTAAATGTATCTGTGAAGAGAGGAGGAGGAGGAGGAGGAAGTGGAAGAGTAGTTTATAATCTACAGTCACTATTACGCATTGAAGGCGATAAAACTATCAACCATATTGCGTAAATATATACGTTTATAACTAGGTATTGGTTTCAAATCCGTACCTGGATAAGATTAAATATATTCCGGCCATACAAAAACATTCTGACAGGAAAACTAATTACTGTTATAACGTTTATCAAAACCCAACGATCGATACTCGGATTTTTCTCGGTATTACACCTTTTAAAATACGATCGATTAATTTCCAAATCTATTAATCATTTATAATGAACAATCCCATAAATCCCATATTATAAAATACTACACTGACATATTTTTGTAAGTCTATAAATTTTTTTATTGCAGTTAAATAATACAATTTTATTTGACGACAGCATCGGAGGTTAGTATCGAGTCTATGGGAGAGCCGAACTTCATTTATATTACTACGCCCACGATATAGTCCACTAAATTATTCTCACCGTTACAATAAATTTCCATTAAATAATGACAATTTTGATAACTATGCTATAAACTTCGAATAAATTATTTGCTTATCTATAATGTACACGACGATCAGATGCGCTACAATGTTCTGCGCATTCCAATCGATCTTAACTTCTAAAATGGCGGAGAATTATAATTTTAAATCGTTCTCGAAAGACTGCACAATTAGCCCTCGAAGGAAACAAAATCATCGATTGTTTATTCGAAACCGAAAACTGTAAATCTAGAGGCACGATTAAATAAAAATAAACACCGCTGTTATCGACGCTGTTACCTTTTACATCGAAATCGACTGTTCCCCGCGCATTAATACTGTGGCAAAAGTTGGTAATAAGCCGCTGTCATAGACTCAATACTGACTTCCGATGCTGTCGTCAGCGCTTATAGAAAACAAATTAATAATTTGCAACTTTAATTATAAAATCATATTCTTGCTAAAAAATTTATCCATATTTCTTCGTGTAGTGCGTGAATCGAATTGTTTTTTTTTTTTTAAGGCGGAAATTTTACGACGGATACTTACTTTTTAAACTCCACTAAGAATATTTTTTAGTTTTCAGAAAATATTCTTCGGATGTAATAATTTTGTTTCTTACGCATCTTTTATAGAATCTTCCCAAAGAACTTGGAAAATGGACGTTAGCGAATATTACGTAAGATATACATAATTTATATTTCTTATTTTTTAATTTTATCCGCTTAATAGCGCTATGCTGTATATATACAGTAAGACCCCGCTTAACGCTGCTCCGTTTAACTCTGTTTTTTCGAATTCTATATTTTTTATTGATTCACTTTGGCGCAGTTTTCAAACCGTTATATTCACATAATTCTGAAATCGCACTAATTTGTTTCTTTGATACTCGTATGCCTTCTCACAATGCGTTTTGATATCAGTTCAGTGCAGTACTTACGAAAGTCTGCTGCAATCACAGTTCAAATTTATGATCGTTCATCAACGTTATTTACAGTTTAAAAGTTTAGCCATTATTACGGAAATTATGAATCAGTTTATACAAATTGATCCAAATTTTGATAGAAGTTCAAAGACAAGATGAAGCGTCATGGATGCGATGTCTCGCTATCGACAGTCGCTTGCTGAACGAAAGAGGAAAAGGCAAACTATTTTTCATTAGATGATTCTTAACGAAAAAACAAAGTATCAAATGAGGAAGAACCTTTCTCTTTTTTCATGAATGATTTATGAATACAAATCAATATTAGCAATAAAAATATCTATAATTAATGTATATGTTACAAAATTAAAAAAAAAGGTACGTATATTTCTCTATTCACTGTTTCATTTCACCTATTCACATTATTTACGTGTTAAGACGATCTCGTTTAACGCTGTTTCGTTTAGCGCTTGGTTTGTTTAGAACTTATTCCCCGCGTTAAACGGGGTCTTACTGTAAATGTAAAATTTTGTTTTGATCTTACCTCTAAGAGAAAATGGAGATCTTGCCGCCTTTTATTCTTAAACGCTCTTATATGGTTTAGCGGCCAAAAAAAATTAGTAAATAATTCGGTTCGATTTATTATAACATATTTAATTAAAATATTACGGATTAAAAGTCGACTTTTCGGAATTATTTAAACAGATACACGTTTATCACGCGGAAGTTTTGCTCTTTCACTTCTATAATAATAGAGTTTCCGCACAGCTACGACTCAGCTCCGACCGATAAAGTCCACAGTCTGCACATGCGCGAGATTATGAGTCGTATCGTTGCTGTTTCGGTCGTATAAAAACTGTTTTTGTCATTGTGTTTTCGGGATAAGGAGGCTGTCCGATGCGAGCCAGAACATTAAAATTGGCCGTCAGCGGTTTAATATAACAGATTATCTTTATTACAGATAATAGAAATAATTTATGAAAATCGAGAGAATTTACGATAATACAGCAGCTGGTGTCGGAGGTTCGAACTAATCTGAAGCGATTACCGATAACTTTCCGAAACGATACGATTTTCTCGTTTAGTTATCGATCGGAGCCGAGTCGTAGCTGTCCGGAAACTCCCTCATAAGGTTGGACTCACACTGGTCTGAGACCACGTCTACGACTATGACCACGACTGACAACTTGCTATAGAACATGCACATTGATCACGACCGGCTTCACGATTTTTCGAATCAACCTATAGCAAACTTCATAAACAACAGCCAATAAGAGCTGATGTACCATACAGCTCGTAAAAGATGGTCAAATGCCTCCTTTTTATTGGCTACAGTAATGACGTATCCGCTGCGACCACGACAATATTCAGCAAGTTGAATATTGTCGTAGTCGCAATAGAGAATCGGGAAGCGAGGACTGATGGGATTGTTTCTATAGCAACGGTCGCGATTGTGGTCGAGATCGCAGTCGCAAGGCCAGTGTGAATCCAGCCTAACGCTATCATGGCTAGCCATAAAATATTCCGCCACTTAGGCTGTGGTTCGATATTCGTTGGTTCTCTCACAGTTCGCACTATATCGGTTCGATATTACTCGGTTTCCTCACTTTTGTGGTTCTTTATTCAAACTGACGTCAGATTAGGTCGCACTCAATTCGCACGAACTAAACTATGGGTGCGTTCCAAACCTGAACAGACTAATCAGTGATGAGTAAAAAATCTCAGCAAACCGATCCAAAGTTGAACAAGCCAATCAGTGTTGAGCTCATCAAACGGTCATCACAGTAATCGCGGAGAAAAAATGGTGAGAGTGTTGATACCGGTTTACACCGTTTATCCAACGTCGCGAAAAAAGTAGTTCCTACTAGATAAGATTTTAAAGCTTAGTGTATTATAAATCGTTGTTGCTTACTGGCAAATAAATTATAGTGCTTTCTAATGACGCTAATGTAATTATAACATTTATTATCGTCTTCTTCATCACCATGTTAGCCGCCGTCTTATCTCCACACTCAGCGAGTCGTTCCAGAAACATACTGATGTTAAGTTATTTCTGACGTCAAAAGAGACTAATAACTAATGACTTACTGTTGAGGTTTGGAACTCACACTATCTCACCAATAGGGTTGACTTAGGGCTGACTTCTAACCGCAGACGCAGTGGGGCGAAGTTCAATTTTCTTCAATGCCGCCCAATTTATACAAATATGTAGCGTGCTTCGACATACACCATTTACATCAATAATAATTAAACTTTTATATAATTTTACTAAAAATATATATTAATGCCTCCATCTTAAATCGCGTGACCTGGCTCACTGAACTGGTTCTTTATTCAAACGAAATCGTGACGTCAATCAAGAAAACGTAGCGTGCTTCGACATACATCATTTACGTCAATAATAATTAAACTTTTATATAATTTTACTAAAAATATATATGAATGCCTCCATCTTAAATCGTGTGACCTGGCTCACTGAACTGGTTCTTTATTCAAACGAAATCGTGACGTCAATCAAGAAAACCGAGAAGGTTTAATTAGTGTAGTACGTGGAATATCGAACTACAACTTTAGTATTCTCCCAAATGGAAAGTGGCGTCATCTGTTGGCAAAGTAAAACACCATAAAATATTATAAGACTGCCAAATTAATCATTTGGTATGGCGGTATTTTCTCATTTTTCTTTTATATTTGGATTAATATAGAATTAAATGATTATTTACAATAAAAAAATTGAAACCGTTTCATTTTTTAAAGGAAAAATCTAGTGCGTGTCAGAATTTATTTTTCTACCATGGAGCATACCATTTACAAAAATTATCCAAAATACAGAGTGAGTATATCTTATTATAAACTACAACTTTAATTTTAATTTCAGAATATTAGAAAATCAAATTTTTATTTTTCGTGTTTGTATAGTTAAAGATATTAAATATTTTTTAAAATTAAAATCCATATATAGACAAAAGTTTTGTACGTATTAGGCTGAATTCACACTGATCTCGCGACTGCGACTGAAGATCGCGACAGAACATGCACATTGATTACGACCGGCATCACGATTTTTCGAATCAACCAATAGTAACTGCGTAAACAACAGCCAAATAACAGTTGATGTAGCATACAGCTCGTATAAAATATGGCGACTCAAAAATATATACGTAACTAAATGTCTCCTTCCTATTGGCTCTCGTAAGACGTAGCCGCTGCGACCGCGACAATATTCAGCGAGTTGAATATTGTCCTAAAATTAAAATCCATATATAGACAAAAGTTTTGTACGTATCAGGCTATCGTAAGACGTAGCCGCTGCGACCGCGATAATATTCAGCGAGTTGAATATTGCCGTGGTCACAGTTAAGAGTCGGGGAGCGAGGCCTGATGGGATTGTTTCTATAGCAACAGTCGCGGTTGTGGTCGAGATCGCCGTCGCAAGGCCAGTGTGAATCCAACCTTAGTGGTGAAAAAGTTGTTGGTAAAATTTTTGAAAAAAATATGTCACTATGTGGCCAGCAAATCGAGTGCGTTACTAAAATGCTTAATAAATCGTGAAATATTTCATTAATGCACTCGATTTTCGATTTTACTGGTCAAGTATAATATAATTTTGTAAATTTTAATGTTTCAAATTTGATTAATAGTTATTCATTTTCAGCCCCTAGAATTATTCAGCTACCTAGGAGGATATGTGGGAATATGGTTGGGAATATCTCTAGTGGCATTCTACGAGTTCCTAGAACGTCTCACTTTGATATTACTGTTTCCTTTGAACAAGAAAAAAAGAAAACTAAAATCTTCCAAAGTCAGAAATTTGATGGCGTCGCATATTCATAGATAATCTCTACCCATGGCTGGACTCTACCAAATATTTCCATGAAATATTTATAAAGCGTGGTGTGATTGATTAATAAAAAGACAAAATAAAACTTTATACACAAATAAAATGGTGAGGATATTTTCCCAGAGACTATTCCGTGCATGATGTCATTGTTCGGTATATTGTTAAGAAAATTCGAAGCATTTTGCTAGATTTAAAAATATATTTTTATCAATTTTCGTAAAACGTGTGTGGCGCAAAATCAACATTTGTAAAACGGTAGTGTCTGGAATGTTAGCGACAGGGCCGGCTCAACATACCATCGAGCGGCCGCCACTCAGGGCTTCGATATTTAAGGGGCGCTGGCATATTTTGTGTTTTATTATTGTAGTAAGAGAGAATTATTTTTTACACATATGTAAACGGTGAGAGAATGAGCGGTCGCCCAGTCCATTTTTTTTGTTTGTTCTGTTGTTTTTTTCAACAGATGACGCCACTTTCCACTCAGTAAGACTACTAAGTGGCGGGGCGAAACAAGTCCTTCCACAGGCTACTCACCGCTGCGGAGGGGTCAGCCGGATTGTGGAGGACAGGAATCGATGGCCGGGTCCGGACCCCATGATAAATATTTTCAAGGGGGTGGGACCCGAGATTCGAACCCGGATCCCCCAGAGTGGAAAAATGAAGCGTTTTCACGCGGCCAATCCGGCCGACCCACCCAGTCCATTCAATATCACAACTGACTTGAGGTCGGCCGGATTGGCCGCGTGGAAACGCTTCGGCTTTCCACTCTGGAGGACCCGGGTTCGAATCTCGGGTCCCACCTCTTGAAAATATTTATCATGGGGTCCGGGCCCGGCCCGTCGATCAAAAAAAAAAAAAAAAAAAAAAAACAGAACGGCCAAATAATAACGGCAGCGTAATAATGCGCCAGGGATGGCGTGGCATCCAGGAACGTCCCCGTATATAAGCTGAATAATTGGTGTAAAGATTCTGTATTAGTCATTCGAATTTATTCGCAAATCAGGATCGATAAGTTTACAATTATTGTTGAATCGTCTATAAAAAATTATTTTACATACATTTTTCCGAAATCGATAGCCTGTTGTTATAATCAATACGCACTATACCAATACCAGTAATTCTAGAAAGAACTATGGCTGCGTGGTAAAGCTACGATTTCCGCCTTGGAGGACTGGTTTCAAATCCAGAAGTCTCATACCTGTAAATTTTCGGGTAGCAATACCAGTAATTTTAGAAAGAACTATGGCCGCGTGGTAAAGCAACGATTTCCGCCTTGGAGGACTGGTTTCAAATCCAGAAGTCTCATACCTGTAAATTTTCGGGAAGGGTCTGGGCCAGCCCATCGAATCCCATCCTTTAACCTTCCGGTTGACCCACCATGAGGTCTAAAAATGGCCACAGCTACATAAAGCGTATTCGTGGATCCATGAGCGTATCTCACCATCGATATGGCGGTTTAACCCGACTAACCTAACCAAATCTAGAAAGAATAGCCTATTTTACGTGGCCACCGGATAGCCGCGTGGTAACGCGTTGGCGTGCTACGCGAGGATCCGGCATCTTCCGAAAAGATTTTCGGGGCTCCAGCCAGTCCTTTACTATCCGGCTCATCTCTATAGATATGAGTGCAGATCGTGATTGGAACCAAGGAGTCTATGATTAGAACTGGCCCCGTCTCTTGATAATCTTGATTGGAAAAGGACGTAAAACAATAAAAAAAACCTATTTTCTGTTTAGATCAGCTTTACTATCCGGCTCATCTCTATAGATATGAGTGCAGCTCGTGATTGAAACCAAGGAGTCTATGATTAGAACTGGCCCGTCTCTTTGTAATCTTGATTGGAAAAGGACGTAAAACAATAAAAAAAACCTATTTTCTGTTTAGATCAGGTCTGTCCAACCCGCGGCTGTAATGAATGTGACCTAATATAAATTCGTAAACTTCCTTAAAACATTGAGATTTTTATATACTTAATGAAGTTAAGTTATTATTATTTAAATACGTTTCTTATTTCCATTTCTAAAATATTTCTTATTTCAGCGATTAAAATTTCTTGAGCTCTCAATGATTTTAAAAAATTTCTGAACGAAAAAAAATCAATCATCATCATCCTACGACGTTTCTGACTATCGTTAGAATTAGTATATTTTGTGCGCGGCCCCAGACTATTTTTAATCTTCGAATATGTCCTAAGGAAGCCAAATGGTTGGACACCCGATTTAAATTGTTTAAAGATAAGGGATTAAAATACTTGTATGTCATAAAAATTATATTTAATAATATCGTCTGTATGTTGTTTGTTTTTAAAATCTATCAAGTATCTGTAGTTACTGTAGGAAATCTTAAAAATTTTTTACTTTCGTTATTTTTTAACGGATGAATGTCAGGATTAATTTCGAAACTGACTTCAGTAGCCTGACTGTTGAAGTCAATTTCGCCTGTAAAGAGTTAAAACTTGGTGTAAACATAACTGTTACAACCATTCATCGAGTTAGTAATATATAAATATTCGATCCAAGTTGGCTTATCTACTACTGATTTATTTTTTAAAAATCATCAGAACATTTACTATATACACCTAGCGCTCGATTTGCACGGCACTCAATTTACACGGTTTTTAAATGAAAAGAAATTTTTTTTGGTTTTATTTTGATTGTTTAGCATTATGCCATTTATAAATTAAAAGAGTATCATATTGTCGCGTTTTATGGATTTAAGAATTCGTAGAGATTAATAGAGAGTGAATACAGCTATATTTCGTATAGTCCTTATAATTAATTTCTAACATGGATTCTAAATTTCTAAATGTAAATTCTTTAGGAAAGTATCATCACCACCAACAATAGTTAAAATTATTAATTGTAAGACATAATTACGATATAATTATCATTTTTCTTAATTATTATTAAAGTTTTATCTCACACTTATAGGATATCTTTATGCAATATTTACTTATTTAAAAAATTAATTTAAATAATTCATGCAAACTATGTTAAATAAAATTTGTCATTTTAAGTACTGTATTCGAGAAAAATCACACAAAAGCAAAGTTCATCAAGTAAATAGCTCATATTAGCGAAAGGCCTTACAGACATTGCCTTCAAGGTTGTATCAGTCAACACATTGTACGTTATGATGGCTTAACATTTGTTTGCCATGTTTAACTTCCACTCCCAAATAGCAAACTTCCTTCATATCGATGCAAAAATATGAATAGATCTTTTTTCTTCTTCTTTTACAAATAATATTATATATATATTTCTATTTTTGCTGTAGGTGCGAGTAATTTTTGTTTTTCTTATCTTTCCTCCGGGGATAGTTTTTAATTAGGACCAGAAGTCAAGACATATGTCGGGTTTTATATTACATGTTTCTCTGAACTTTCTACATTGTAACAGTAAATGGGTAAATATAATATACACTCGACATGTTGATATTAAACCGGCTCAGGGTGATCATGCAACCTGTTAAGTAGGTCTCTCTGATCCATGGATAATTGGAATTCAAAGAGACTGTTACTGATACTATCTACTCTAGTATCTACACAGTAATGGTTGAATGACTCATCGCTTCTATTGAGTTAATGATATCATTGTAAGACCGAGATGGAAATTTTCTCTTCTTTTTTACGACGTTTGTACGACGTACAATACGTAAAAATTTAATTCGGTACAATATTTATAAACAGGAATAATTGTTGACTTAAGTGTTATCGTTAAATTGTTTTTTTTTTTTTTTTTTTAGAATGGTACACAATCATTGGCTTTAAAATTTTTTTTTTTTTTTTTTTAATTAATAAAGTTAGGACGTTATCGAATTAATTTAAGAATGTAATCTTAATTTATATTGTGTAATATAGAATTTGATACTTCTGCTTGATTAATCGTAAGAAATATTATTATTATTGTAATAATAAATTTTTTTAATGATAATTTTCGTAATGTTATAATTTTTAAATTTTCCACGACGACAGATTAATTATAAATAAAATAATAAACAAAAGAAAATTATAATAATAAATTACGTAACCGTTAAAAAATTTATGATTTATTTATTTATTTATTTTAACTATTTAAAAAAAAAAGTAGATAAAATTAAATAAAGAGCGATCGGTACGATTTAATCGAGAAAATTTTAAATTTTAAACGGCGAATTTTAATAATAAAAATTCGAAATTTAATTAATTTTATATCTAATATACGATAACATTTATGAGAGATTAAATGCAAAATATCAGATAGATTGATAAAAGAATTTTTAAGCCAAAAAAAAAAAAAAAAAGAAAAAAGTACAGCAATGTACTGCAAGGCGGCGATTGAAATGAAGGGTGGCTTGAAATTTTTCATCCGCCCTCTAGCGGAATTTCCTAGAAGCACAGTTTGTGGGCGGAATTTAAACTTGGTGAAGGTCGGCCCGTTATTGTCATGATGTAATTTCCTTAGTATTTAGGTAATTTTTTGATCCTATCACAATCCACCCTAAAAAGACACGGAAGGCAGCCCTTTTTAATTTTGTTCCTTTTTTTTTTCCCTTTCAAAATTTGATATATTTGATAATTTACTTATATAAATATTTCATCGAATACAAAGTTACAAACTAAAAAGTTCGAGAAAAAAATAATAATAATAATTTTTCATATTTTGAGATGATGTACTGTATATAAAACTGCACAATATCGTTTCGCTCTTCAAAATATTTGCTTATTCTTCTGTTTTCGGATGTTAAAAAAGCGTTTTAAATTTTCCAGCAATGTTTTGACATTAACCTACGCATTAAAATTTTTAAAATTTTACAAAGAATATTGTATATATTTTTTTTTAAATTATTCTTTCAGTGTATTAAAGATGATACACTATAAAGAAAGGAACGTGAACGTCATTTTTTTTTATATAAGATGCGAGTTTAAGTAATTATTAAAATTGCCGAAAATTAGCCAATTAATAAAATTTATTAATAGTTAAGTCGAATGCAAAATTATGTTCAATCATGTTCGTAAAAATTATTTAAAAGAATCGAAAAAGGAAAGTTTTAATATATCGATTTTTCTCTTTAGTACATTATAAGAATAATTAAATTTATTTTTAAATATTTAAAATTGTTTAAATTACTCGTAATTTATAAATATTTGGAGACGATTTATCGATTTGTTAAATAATCGTGCAAGATATTAAATATATATTCTAGAACTGGAAGTTAATAAACTGATAAACTAGCGAAAAAAAAAAAAGAAAATATGTTTTTCCTATGTTAAAATAAGTTTTTCAAACTCAAAAAATTTCTCTTACTTTATGGATTTTTACGCAAAGTTACTGCCATTTTTTGTTTCCTTCTTATTTGTCGTTTAGACGTCTCGTCCGGAAGACGACCACTTTGTCCCCCGTATCTCCTCTTGTTGTCATGACAACCGTCATGTCAGTGACTTAAAAGAATTCGAGTCACCAAAGTGCTCTGTCATCGTCTACTAAACTTTTGATAAATTCTACAAGATAACAAAATATTAGGCGAGAATTTTGTTTTTTCTTCTTATTTCTTAATCGTTATATCTTAAAATTTAAAATTGAATATTTTTATCGTGAACGATTTTTCCGATGAAAATTTATGTATAAAGCATTAAAAAAAAAGGCAGTAATATTTTATAAAGTCATGAAATATTCGTATTATAAATTTTTATTTTATATTTATACTAATACAGTATTAGAATTTACTTGATACCTACATTGTGCAGCTGCCGATTATTGCGCCATCTGTACGTTTCTATATAAAATATTTCAATAAAATCAATTTTAAATTAATTTGATCGAAATATAACTTTCTAATAAAATACTGTCGAAAATAAATTATAAATTATATTTTAAATGTATATTTTTTTAAGTATACTTTTAAATGTATACTTAAAAAAATGTATATTTTTTTAAGTATACATTTAAAAGTATACAGGCCTATTCTTTCGCCTATAGGCCTAAATATGGCTGTATTTTAGGCCTATTATGGCTGTAATGTCTGTATTATTGGCTGTATTTTAGGCCTAAATATGGCTGTATTTTAGGCCTATTATGGCTTTATATTTAGGTCTAAATATATGGCTGTATTTTAGGCCTATTATGGCTGTAATGGCTGTATTTTAGACCTAAATATGGCTGTATTCTAGGCCTATTATGACTGTAATGGCTGTATTATAGGCAGTATTTTAGGCCTATTATGGCTTTATATTTAGGTCTAAATATATGGCTGTATTTTAGGCCTATTATGGCTGTAATGGCTGTATTTTAGACCTAAATATGGCTGTATTTTAGGCCTATTATAGCTGTAATGGCTGTATTTTAGACCTAAATATGGCTGTATTTTAGACCTAAAATATGACTGTATTTTAGGCCTATTATGGCTGTAATGGCTGTATTTTAGACCTAAATATGGCTGTATTCTAGGCCTATTATGACTGTAATGGCTGTACTTTAGACCTAAATAAGGCTGTATTTTAGACCTAAATAAGGCTGTATTTTAGACCTAAAATTAGGCTGTATTTTAGGCCTATTATGGCTGTATATTTAGTCTAAATATGGCTGTATTTTAGGCCTATTATGGCTGTAATGGTTGTATTAATGGCTGTATTTTAAGCCTAAAATACACACGAAGAACAAAAATTCATTCATTGAATGTTAATATTTTAATATTTTTTAATTATTAGATGAAATTAGAAATATTGTTTAGAATCAAAAAATTTAATTATTGAAATATTAACATTCAATGAACGAATTTTCGTTTTTCATGTGTATTTAGGCCTATTCTTCGAGCATAATCGAGTGATTTTAATTTAATTAATAAATAGAGTTGAATCAATCGCCTTTATTTTTTTTTATTTAAAAATTATTGGGATATTTAATAGTGGCAGATCATCCCGAAAGTAATGCCGTTTTTATACTGTGCTTGTTTAAACGTGTCTCAGCTTGTCTATACATGAATTTTTTTTTAATTCAAACTTTATAAATACTACTAAACTGAGGTGACTTTATTCTAAGGAGTATATACTTGATTAAATTAGCAAATGATATTTATCTTTTATGTCCTTCCAAAATTTAATGCTAAAAACGACATTACTTTTGGGATGAGCTAATATTAGTTATAAATACGAAAATGTTTCATTGAAAATTTTAAAAACAGTACGTAGATTTAATACAATTAATAATTTTTATGTAATTTAAATTTTAACACACAATTTTTCAAAACAATACTATAGAATTTATTATAAATGCTAACAGTTTTACTATTTTTATATAGATTATTATAGATTCTATGTCGAATACATTACAGTATTTATCGTAATCTGTATATATTATCTATAAAAATATGGTGTGAATTAAAAAATTATTGTACTGTATATATTGATAAATACCAAACGGCAATTTATTTAATGGTGTGTTGGTAATGCTTGTCTCTGTCTCTGAATATCCTAGTGCCGTTTAGTGCAAGTGAATCCGACATGATCCGTCTCAGCATTTGATACGGCTCAATCGATTATTGTTTTTTTTTTAAAGTATTGTTTCAATAAAAATTTATATCTAATCAAATCTCGATGCAAAACTTCCATTTATTTTTCCAATTTCTGTCATATGAAGACATATAAGCTTATCTATAATAATAAAAGACAATGTGTTTCATTATTATATGCAAGTTTAATTAATTTTTATACCAAACTTCAAGCTATATATATTAACTTTGGTCATGTTGGATTTAAAAATTGTAGTGCCAAAAATAATAAAAAATTAATTATAATTTGTTGCTCGTGGTAGGAACTGGAATAATCCGCAGCTTTTTTTTTGAAAACGTGACGTCACTTTTCATTCTCTAAGAATACTAAGTGACTAGGCAAAACAAGCCCTTCCTCAGGCTACACACCGTTGCGGAGAAATCAGCCAGATTGTGGAAGAAGGGGTCGATGGGCTGGCCCCATGATAAACATTTTCAAGATTCGAACCCGGATCCTCCAGAATAAAAAACCTAAGCGTTTTCACGTGGCTGGCCAGCATCCATGGGGTCAACCGGATGGTTGAAGGATGGGATTCAGCGGACCGGTCCCGGACTCCTCCTGAAAAACTGGAGGAGTGGCCGGATTTGAACCCGAATCCTCCAGGGTGGGTAAGCCAAAAGCTTTATCACGAGGCCATCCGGCCGACTACCCCATCGGGCTTATACTTAGATCCTAAATGGAACGTAAAACAGTTTGTGAATAACAAGAATATCATAGGAATTTATGAAACAGACCGGTCCCGGACTCCTCCTGAAAAACTGGAGAAGTGGCACCCGGATTTGAACCCGGATCCTCCAGGGTGGGTAAGCCAAAAGCCTTATCACGAGGCCATCCGGCCGACTACCCCATCGGGCTTATACTTAGGTCCTAAATGGAACGTAAAACAGTTTGTGAATAACAAGAATATCATAGGAATTTATGAAACCAATCAACACACATTACAGTACAGTACAGTATAATCATAAGTGAATCTTAATAAATACTTTTTCCAAAAAACTTGCAACGAGTTTTACATAGTATTGCTCATAAAAACTTATTGATTCGTAAACATAATGTCAAATGCTAATCTGTCAAATTATGGCGGTGTTTTATGTCATGGCATTCATTGAAGAACATTACAATTCTCATAGCAAAATATGAAGTAAATAAGATAAATTTTTCACACCACTATATGAATATTTTTCCTTACAAAATATGATAATTTGCATAATTTGGTATAGAATGTTTATAGTGTTATTCTGCAATATGATGGAATTTAATTTTGCACTGTTGTGACATATACAAGAAACGCGTAATAATACATATCCGCCCAACTTTTGTTTGTTGAATTTTTCAAGATTACAATGAGTTTCGATGAATCATTTACATAATTTCACTTCTAGTTTTGGTATGCGGTAAATTTATTCCTCTTTCCATCGTAGCAGCCATTTAAAGCCATTTATTTATTTTAAAACCATTTATACGGTATATAGAACGAATGAGCCCCCTTTGACAAAGTCATATAATTAATAAGAGATACACATATAAAAACAACAATATAAAGGCAAGATTAATAACAACTTGGAAATATAACAAAAATTTATCAGGAAAAAACCCGATGAAAGAGTTAGTAATAACTGTTAAACGTTTTCGATGCACGTACAAAATGGAGATCTATTTGTACAGCATTTGTTTTTAATGTGAATAAATTATATTTTACGTATATTTCTTTGAGGTATATTATAATAGATGATATCAGAATTGAAAATTTCATTTACGTAATTAGTGGATCATCTTTAATTAAAAATCTTGCATATACAATATATGATATGATTAATGGAAGGTGAATTTGATTGGGATAAACATTCAGATGAATTACTTCTTAAATCTTTTGTGGCAATAGATGTCAAATTTTTTATTGTTTAGTTATAGGGCAGAAATTAACTTTTCATAGTAGCGATGTGGAGCCGAAGAATAGATTGCTACACCATAAGTTGAAATGATATTTACTATAATTAATATTTAAATATTTTCACACTTAATGATATGTTATGTATATATCATTAAGAATACTAATTAATTACTATTGAATAATTTGAAATTGTCTGCATATCCAAGAAGTTTGGTAAAAAATTATATTAAGCCGCCATATCTTTTTTTTTGTCAACAGATGACGCCACACTCCATTCTGGAAGAATACTATGTGGCGGGGCGAAACAAGCCCTTCCACAGGCTGCCCATCCCTGCGGAGGGGTCAGCCGGATTGTAGAGGACGGGGATCGACGGGCCGGGCCCGGACCCCATGATAAATATTTTCAAGGGGTGGGACCCGAGACTCGAACTCGGGTCCTCCAGACTAGAAAACTATCACACTTGGGATATTCAGTACCTGGCGCGAGGCCGGACTGGCCGCATGGAAACGCTTTGGCTTTCCACTCTGGAGGACCCGGGTTCGAATCCTGGGTCCCACCCCTATGTTTATCATGGAGTCCGGGCCCTGCCCGTCGATCCCCGTCCTCCACAATTTGGCTGACCCTTTCGCAGGGGTGGGCAGCCTGTGGAAGGGCTTGTTTCGCCCCGCTACTTAATTCTTTTATTGAGTGGAAAGTGGCGTCATCTATTGACAAAAAAAAGTACCTGACGCGGCTCTTTTAGAGTCCTCCACTTGCTAGTCAACATCCATAGTGGATTCAATCAGAAAATTGAATGATAGGTTCTAGACCTCTCATGAAATAAAGTACTTTGGAATGTATATTAAAAGAGAAAAAAGATTTACATAAATCACGAATAAAAGAGCACTGAGAGAAAATTCTTGTGCAATGCCAATAGCAGAAGTATAATCTGGGAAAATGTAATTATTGCTAGTAAGGTAAGTGATCTTCAAAAAATCTATGATCCAATTTATAAATTTTAAAAGCTTAATCAATATTAAAGTCATTGATCATGCAACTTACAAATTGAAAATAGTAAACAATCAATACGCTAACACAATTTTCGATTGGATGAATTGGATTGGATAAAATTTGTTTCCAAAGAATTGTGGATAACTGCAAATGGCTGAGCGATTTGACACAATTTTCGATTGGATGAGTTGGATTGGATAAAATTTGTTTTCAAAGAATTGTGGATAACTGCAAATGGCTGAGCGATTAACGTCTTAGCCAATCTAATCTAAGTTACCTATCGACCAAAAAAGTAACGAATTAAATATAATTCCATAATGGATTCAATCAGAAAATTGAATGATAGGTTCTAGACCTCTCATGAAATAAAGTACTTTGGAATGTATATTAAAAGAGAAAAAAGATTTACATAAATCACGAATAAAAGAGCACTGAGAGAAAATTCTTGTGCAATGCCAATAGCAGAAGTATAATCTGGGAAAATGTAATTATTGCTAGTAAGGTAAGTGATCTTCAAAAAATCTATGATCCAATTTATAAATTTTAAAAGCTTAATCAATATTAAAGTCATTGATCATGCAACTTACAAATTGCAAATAATAAACAATGCAACACGCTAACACAATTTTCGATTGGATGAGTTGGATTGGATAAAATTTGTTTCCAAAGAATTGTGGATAACTGCAAATGGCTGAGCGATTAACATCTTAGCCAGTCTAATCTAAAAGTTATAAAAGTGCATGAAAGCTGTATGCTACTTATGCTTTAATGTTTAGTGATTTCTTGCGACAATAATATAAAATAAAAATCTTAATAAATCATTTTTTATAGAGATTTAGAAGATTAAATATCCACAATATTTTAATAGATGAATTTATAAGGTTAATATTATTAATAATATAAAATAAAAATCTTAATAAATCATTTTTTATAGAGAAGATTTAGAAGATTAAATATCCACAATATTTTAATAGATGAATTTATAAGGTTAATATTATTTAAAATTCGACTTTATTGGCCTGACCAATTTATTAAATTTTATAAAAATTAATCAAATAATTCAAAAAATAAAAAAATCTTTAAAGTTTATATTATATAGCAGTCGATTCTCAACCACTATGCCAGGGCATACTAGTGTGCCTTTGACAGTAGGCCGAGAAAAATTAAGAATGAATGGTATGTGTATAATCATATGAATCATATATAGTGAAATGTGGTTGGCTGGATATCCCTTTTGCAGTCAAACAAACTATAAACATTCCTATAAATAGGGTATCGTTAGAAAAATCTAACCCTCGAATTTCTGGTGCCACGGCATACTAGTGTGCCTTTGACAGTGGACCGAGAAAAATTAAGAATGAATGGTATGTGTATAATCATATGAATCATATATAGTGAAATATGGTTGGCTGGATATCCCTTTTGCAGTCAAACTATACACATTCCTATAAATAGGGTATCGTTAGAAAAATCTAACCCTCGAATTTCTGTTACAGCCAAAATTTTTTGTCGTTATTCATAATTTAAAAATTAAGGAATAAAAATTAAAATTATAGTTTCTCCAAAAAGACAAAATCCGCAGGTGACGTTATAACTTAATAAGGGTCGCCATTTAATGATTCCGTGTATCAGTATGTCTGTAATCTGAATGTAATAAATAAGAATAAATATAATAATAATCTGTTAATAAAAATTCGTTGTTAAATCTAAATTATTAAATAAAATATGTGCCGCCAAATTTTAAAATATTAACAGAACAGAAAAAAGATAAACTCGATAGAAAAAAGATTGAGAACCACTGCTATATAGCAATGAGAGAAATGATTCTTTTCAAGGAGTCAGTTTATTTGATTCAAATCATTTGAAAAATTCAATCATATGATTCAAGTCTTATGATTCAGTTCGATCATTGAATGATATTGAGTCTGTGCGATTCACCAAGTTTAGTATGAGTCTCAGAGTCACTATAATTCTAAGACTCGTACTGATTTGGAAACTCTTATCAACTTTGTAATTCGTAATTACTTGATTATTCGTTTTGACTCGACGAATCTTACTGAATTGATAATTAGCATTGACTCAAAAGCATTCAAGATATCGAAAGATTCGAGGAAATCAATATTAGATTGGAATCAAAAGATATGCAGATTTGTAAAGACTTTAATACTCTTTAATAGCATGATATTAAATTACAATACATAAAAATACCAATAGAATGGCCAATAAATGACACAACTGCCATTTTTCAGAGCATCCCAATACAACTAGAAAACAATGAACACAAAAAAAGAACAGGACATTACTTAAAATAAGATATCAATATTAATCTATACAATTATAAATATATTGCCAGTGTTATAAGAATTTTATATTACGAAATCTAAAACACTCATTCTATTTTCTATAAATTTTCACAATTTAAAATTGCACTAATTCACAAATTCAAATAAAAACAATGAACACAATAAAAAAAGAACAAGACATTACTTAAAATAAGATATCAAAATTAATCTATACAATTATAAATATATTGCCAGTGTTATAAAAATTTTATATTACGAAATCTAAAACACTTTCATTCTATTTTCTATAAATTTTCACAATTTAAAATTGCACTAATTCACAAATTCAAATTAATAAATAAATTTTTAATATTATGTATGTTTTTTTAAAGTTTGTTTAAATTTTTCATAAGTTGTGACTAATTTTATCTCGGACTTATGATTATTCCAATACAGTATTTAATTTATGAAAAAACCATAGATTTTAATCCTATGTTAAAGTTAATTTTTATAATAAAGGAATCTCTAAAACAGTATGATGATTTCCGATTATATCTTTCATATATTTCAGCAATATAAGTATATGAAAATATAAAATTCATATTATACCTGTGGCAAAACACTAACAAATATTTATGTAAACAAGTTGAATGGTATGAATTTTATATTTAGCATATAAATTTCTTACTGAGGAATTGTTTTCTCAGAATAAATTTCTGAATTATATTTAATCTCGGACTTATGATTATTCCAATACAGTATTTAATTTATGAAAAAACCATAGATTTTAATTCTATGTTAAAGTTAATTTTTATAATAAAGGAATCTCTAAAACATTATGATGATTTCCGATTATATCTTTCACATATTTCAGCAATATAAATATGTGAAAATATAAAATTCATATTATACCTGTGGCAAAACACTAACAAATATTTATGTAAACTAACGAACACCTCACAGAACAAACTGTGGGACCCGCGGACTAAGAGAATGACAGGTCAGTCCGATGGCTGCGTGGTAAAGTTGTGGCTTAATATTTTGGAGGATCCGGGATCCCACTCCTTCAATTTTTCAGGAGGGATTTGGGTCCGGCTCGTTGAAACCCATCTTTCAATATTTAATTTGTGAATGTTATATAAAGATGCTGAACCTCATACAAGAATACCACACTGGTAAAAATTTGGAAACTGCACAGGAACAGTACAATTTTATAATAGTATCTTTATCGATGAAATGATCAATCTTTCTATATATGAACAATATATTGTTCATAAATATATGTTGAACAATATTTATGAACAATATGTACAAAATTCCTATATATGAACAATATATATATATATACAATAAAATGCTGGGATCTCTAAAATTAAATTCAAACACTTGAATTTCAGTTTATATGTAATTTCACAAACGCCCAAGGACGAGGATCACCGGGCCGGCCCAGCACCCCGAAAAAAATCCGGGACCAGACCCGGGACGCAAACCTGGGTCCTCCAGCGTGGTACGCAAACGCGTTACCACTCGGCCATCCGGCCGCCCATGAGGATATTTCGGTTTATCTAATCTAACGGAATGACAGACCTAGCCCTTGCGCGGACTTATGGGTAATTTCGCGAAAAATGGGGTCATGAATGAAAAAAGTTTGAGCAGCACTGATCTAGAGCGATATATAAGCAATTTTTCAATGTGTAATAACAAATTTAGTTTAATATCAAAAATAATATCCAGGTATTTAATCTGATTAACACCATTCATAATTATAAG
>AYEL01061927.1:0-11108 GCA_000484575.1 Olivierus martensii
TTCGATTTGTTGATTTATATCACGTGATTTTATGCGCGTGTATTTTATGCGCAAAGATTGTATTTTTGCACGTGTTTTTCAACATGGAGGTCGACTCCTTCTTGGAGAATTAATCCGTCGATAAGGACGAGTTGAATTACCACTCACAGTTGGAGATTAACTCTCGAAATTTGTTGTGGTGAATACGAAAAATGGGAGTGATCTTGGATCCGAGTATTAATTCACTGTGGTGAATACGGCCGTTAGTGATTGAATCATTCTGATCGAATCACTCATGAACGACCCATCACTAATCCAGGCGGTGTGCGACGTGCTCAACTGCGGAATGCAATGCATCAGGAGTGATGTTTCGTACATGTTGTGTTATGCAATTTTTTAGGTCATTGAGGTTTGCGACGCCTCCACGGTACACATTAGATTTTAAATACCCCAGAGCCAAAATCGCATGGCGTCAGATCAGGGAATCGAGGAGGCCACGCCATACGAAAATACGAATATTTTTTTAGAGCCAAAATCTCATGGCGTCAGATCAGGGAATCGAGGAGGCCACGCCATACGAAAATACGAATATTTTTTTTTTATTCCATTCTTCTTCCCCCTTCTCGATTAGTAATCGTACCGATTTCGGTTTCATTCGGATTATTCCTTCCAGATACAGACAGCTCCAAATACAGATACTTATTTTATAACCACCCGGTATATCAAACGAACGATTTTTAAATATCTCGTCTCTCAAATATAATTATAGATAATTGTAACTGATCATAAGTGTCGGAGAATGTACGAATTTGATTAGTCAAATTTTATTATCTCAAATTGTCATATCTGCAACAGATCGCCATCTTCGATACAGCAATCCATTACTTACAGTATATTTCGGTTGCAGATAATGTATAGATATTTAATAATAAATATTAAAGCATAATTTTCCGTACTGCATAAAAATAAAATATGAAATAACAGGTTATCTGTGTATTATTTTAATAATAAGCAAAGGGAATTTTCCATTCTGCAGGTCATTAGTGATGGCCGAGTGGTAACGCGTTGGCGTGCCACGCAGAAGGACCCGGTTCATGTCCCGGGGCTAGTCTCGGATTTTTTCGGGGTACTGGGCGGGGCCCGGTGATCCCGGCTCCTCTCCACGGGTGTGGGTGCAGCCCGTGGTTGGAAATGGCCCCGCCCCTTAGTAATCTCTTTGATTAGAAAGGGGGCGTAAAATATGCCAAAAAAGGGCGTGTTAATAGAGAAAATACGATATTTTTCTTAGTAATTTGTGTAATAAGCATAATATTATTTTGCAAATGTCAATCGCAATTTAAAATTGCGATATTATAATATGAGCTAACTCAAATAATACTGCAAAAATTTCATTGTAGATCCGCTGGAAATTTACGCATCAGGATGGCAGACTTCTGGAAGTTCCTCTGAATAACTGATAATTTTCATTTCAAAAGATGAAATATAAAGCTTTTCACGCATTTCGTATTACTGTATTGATATTTTTAAAACTTTTTTTCTCAAAATAAATGATATTCAAATGGTATATTCCATTTAAAGTAGTTTCAAAATACTAAGTTTGTCGGCCGGATTGGCCGCGTGGAAACGCTTCGGCTTTCCATTCTGGAGGACCCGGGTTCGAGTCTCGGGCCCCACCCCGTGAAAATATTTATCATGGGGTCCGGACCCGGCCCGTCGATCCGCGTCCTCCACAATCCGGCTGACCCGATCTCAAGGGTGGACAGCCTGTGGAAGGGCTTGTTTCGCCCCGTCACTTAGTATTCTCAAATAGCCTGTGGAAGGGCTTGTTTCGCCCCGTCACTTAGTATTCTCCCTGAGAAAAGTGGCGTCATCTGATAACAAAAAAAAATAGGCCGGGCCCAGACCCCTCCTGAAATACTGGAGATGTGGAACTGGAATCATAGTAAATATTAAAAATGCAGATAAAACTCATTTAAAATGACCTGGTAAATTTTGGCGCCGAATTGTAGCGCCAATATATTGTAGCGATCGGTGGCCTTAACTAACTGCTTACCACTTTCTGTTATGCACGGACTCTGGCGGAATAGAAGTCTCCGAGAAACATAAACGATATGGAGTGAGGTTAAGAAGCATAGACGAACAGCCACAATGGAGGTGGCCGGATGGTGAAGGACGGGGATCACAGGGTCGTCGGGGTTTCACTGTATATTTTTATACATCCGGGCCGTTAAATAATTGAAATTTAAATATTAAGTTTTCAAATTTTGGACCGGCCTGCTATCGTATGGTATTTCAGTGCTCACAATACAGTAGGTCCCATAGTTACTCAGTTAATTTATTACGAAAATTTCCGAATATATCGAACAATACTTAGATAAACAGAGTAACTAGATAAAATTAAGTTGACGAGCATACATATGACTATAGATACGAAAATTATAGCCACGAGTGAATAAAAAATGTCACTCGTGATGTAAATTTGTAATTACTTAATAAATTTTTTATTCGTATTTATAGGAATCCAACACACAAAATATTTTACGCGTTCGGGCATCTCTGATATTGAGAACTCGAAATCGCGTAAATCGGAAACTAGTGTATTTAGAAATCTTATAATTAGCTAGGAATCTAGAATGAGATCCATGCATTATCTTTATACATCAGTCTGTAATTTAAATAATAAGAAATATTACTTGAAATTTGAATGCTTTTTGATGTTTGGATAGGTTAGTGTAGTTAAACCGCCATATACAGTAGCATGAGGGATATAGTTTATTTGACAGTGGCTACTTGTAGAGCCCATTATAGTCTGACCAACACCAATGAGAGGGCAACAGGAAGGTTGAAGGATGGAATTCAACAGATCGGGCCCGAACATTTGAAAAACTAGAAGTGCGAGACCAGGATTTGAATCCGGATCCTCAAGTGGTAAGCCACAGTTTTATCATGTTGCCATTCTGCCGACCTGTGATGTTTGGATCCTGTTTTACTAACAAAATATTGAACAATGAATGCAATTTTTGTAATAAATGATCGGATATATATTCATTCTTATCTATTTATCAGGTATTTATTAAACTTGCAGTACATACTGTTCAACGAATATTATTGACATTATATTATTAAGCATTTTCTCAATGTGGCCTTAATATCACAAAAATATTTTTCAAAAGTTGAAAAATTAAGAATAAACTATTAATGGAGTCCAATTATAGCTTTAAAAATATTTATATCGGATAAAATAATAATAAATTCTAAACTAGATTAATCTATAGAAATAATAAAATTTTACCATTATAAAAGGGTGAGTTCTTCTGTTCTTGAGCAACAGAAGTAGTCGTCCAATTGGGAAATAACTGAAATAATATTTTTGATAATATCAAATATTTATCACATTAAATCAGCATAATTATGTTATGCTGAAAAAAGATTAAAGTTTAAATATAAATTTTGCATTTTGAATAAAATTATATGAAAAAATATTGTAGTGGTTTTTTATTTAAAAAATAATAATAATAAGATTAATAAAACAGATTTAGAAGTTTCTTTTAAAATCACCAATAAATATAATTTCGTTTGCTTGAATCAATCATTAAAATTAGAATTTCTTTTTTTATGCATTCAAAAGAAATTATCTAGTTTTATCATATTTTTTTTTTTTTGTCAAAAGATGACGCCACACTCCATTCAGGTAGAATACTATGTGGCGGGGCGAAACAAGCCATTCCACAGGCTGCCCACCTCCTGCAGAGGGGTCAGCTGGATTGTGGAGGACGAGGATCGACCGGCCGGGCCCGGACCCCATGATAAATATTTTTAAGGGGTGGGACCCGAGATCGAACATGGGTCCTCCAGAGTGGAGAGCCGAAGCGTTTCCACGTGGCTAATCTGGCCTGTTTTATTATATTTAAATTGTAAGCATGAATACTTAAATTTGCTTCTAGAATTATGGAAAGTATGATAATTTTAAAAAAATCGAGTTGACGAACTCATAGTAACGAAACGCTTGAATACCCGAACTTTTTTTGATAAATGTAATTCATTAAGCTTGAAAATCCACTAATCATTGGTCACCGAATCATCTGTGTTGAATACTATTTATAAATTTTAAAGGGTAATTAATCGTAAAAAAATCCACAATTCATATAAAAAGCTTATGCATAAAATATTATTATCTGATAAAAAAAAAGGCCAATATTTATTAAAATTCTTTCCAAATTAACCATCAATGAAATTAACGATTAAGAAGCAGTAAACGTCTCGCAGTAAAATAAGGGAGGATAGTCTTTTGTGTTAGTTCATAGCTGCAAAGATTGCACGCAAATCGATTAGTCTTCACCTATCAACAATGTGAGGATCCACGGCCTCCAGATCGCCTTCCTTGTTTCGTAGAAAAATCATAATTCATGTTATATTAATTTTATATGTAAAAATTTTTATATATCAAAATGTTAATATCAAATGAATAAAGATTTTTCATTGTAACAAACGGAACTACCCGTTAGTTCTTCCACCGAAAACCGCGGGAAACTTCCTTCTCTCAGAAGATAAAAATTTATAAAATATGTTTTCTCTCCGACTTCTTTGTCGGAGAGAAAACATATTTTCTGAGGAGAGATTAATTAGTCAGAGAGAAGACAGCATAAAACAGTTTTTTTCTGAAAATATAACGAAATATGTAAGTTCTTGACCGGAGTTCAAGCCGTCCTGTCGGCGGTAACCGACGAAGTGAAAGATGATGATCAGTAGCGACAACGACGATGAGTACTACGACGAGAAAGATTACCGTAGTCGGTAGACTTCGCCGATGATCCAGAACTGTGTATGAAGAATCATATAAGATATAAAAGAAAAGAGAACACGTCCCAACGGCGATGGCCGACAGAAACGATCTCGATAGCGATGGACAAAAACATGGACAACTGACGAAGACAATCGAACTGTTTAAGTGCGAACTGTTTGAACAATTGACCTTTAGTGTTTGGTGCCAATTTTTTGATTACGGCAGGACGAATAAAAATTATTGTCAGCAAGGCTCTCTCTCTCTCTCAGGTAAATGGGGGAAGGAAGGTCTCAGCGGAACTCTCTCTCTGATTGTAACATTTAGGCTTAGATCTATGTGTTATAGCTTAATTTGCTTTAATTTTTCTTTTATTAAATAAATATTTGTTATTGTTGAATTTGTTTATCCGAATCAATATCTTAAATCCCGGACGTCGGCGTCTCTTATTCATGTGTTTATGAATAAACGCGGCTAAATTCTGACATTATTACCAGCGCGTACCCGCTGTCCTCACCAGTAAATAGGGTATTCAACTGTGTCTTAAACAGAATCTTTCTCAAATTACAGTATTTTTTCCTGTTCTTAGAGTAGTTTAATTGCAAATACTGAAAAACTGATTGGCATCGCGAAATCATGGATTTTTTTTTATTTTTTGTATATTTTACGCCCCTTTCCAATCAGGGAGATTACAAGGGGGCAGGGCCAGTTCCAACACGGAGACTGCACCCACACCCGTGGAAGGGGGCCGGATGGTGAAGGACGAGGATCACCCACTCCACACCCGTAGAGGGGGGCCGGATGGTAAAGGATGGGGATTACCGGGCCCGGCCCAGTACCCAGAAAAAAATCCGGGACCAGACCCGGGTTCTCCAGCGTGGCACGCCAACGCGTTACCACTCGGCCATCCGGCCGCCAATCAGGAATTTGCTACAGATCTGTTCGTCCTATGCCTGCTGATAAAATTATAAAAATAACTACATTACTCAATTTCATACGCAGTAAAAATTTCGTAATCTCTATTTTGACAACTGCGTTTCATGAAATAATTTTTTATAGCTGAATAAATAATGTTTACCAATTCAAAAAAGTCTAAGAGATATATTTAAAAAAGACTTAAAAACCAAGCTTATTTAAGAAAAAGCTCGAATTTCATCATTGTTTATTTGAATGAACTTTTTGTATCGAGCTGATTCGAGCCAGTAACTCTAGTCTCGTCATCTGAAGAATTTATTCTCTGACATACGGACAAAAGAAACCTCAGAGATTCACATAACTGTCATAAATGGCCAAATATTGAACTAATTAGTCTATAAGTAATATCTATTAAAAAAAAGGAATTTTAACAAATTCTCGCTAGAGAGTAAGGCCGTGTTACATATATAAGTGACGCGACGCTGTACGATGTGATATTACAAACACAATGCTTCGCTAGACTATGCCAGGACCGACAGTCTGTCCTATGAGAAGTGCTTCTATAGCGTCTATATTGAAATATAACTTCATTATTTATCTACTAAATGCCAATTATAGTAATTTTTATCTTCCATAACAGTTTCTTTTGTTTTTTGATTCGCTTATTAGAATCTCTGAATCGAGTTCGGTTGCTATGATAATTTCTCTCCATTGTTTTTGAAAACAAACTAGTATGTATTTTAGCTACAGAAAACAATAGCAAGTGATGGCACATGACATTACAATATATCACGTATACACACGGGACGCGCTGACT
The DNA here is from genome assembly GCA_000484575.1 of Olivierus martensii. Taxonomy (NCBI): domain Eukaryota; kingdom Metazoa; phylum Arthropoda; class Arachnida; order Scorpiones; family Buthidae; genus Olivierus; species Olivierus martensii. The sequence goes on from AYEL01061927.1 coordinate 6,492, forward strand.
TGTGAGATTTTGTCTATTGATTTGTTTTCAGTCGTTTATAGTATCGCATCGTACAGCATCGCGTCGCTTGCATGTGGTACATGATTCAGCCTCTAATCGTTTGTGAACAAGATGGATTTATATTCAAGTCGCAACAGTTTTCTTGTTTCCTAGAACGTTGAGAATTAGGTTAGGTTATATAACACCGTCATTCCGGCATGGGATATTCTCTATCTGACGGCGGCCACTTATAGTGCCCATCACAGACTTGCCAGAACCCATGATGGGGTCAACTAGATGGAGTTCAACAGACCGGGTCCGAACCCCTCTGGAAAACCTGGAGATGGCGGACCTGGATCCTCCAGGATGGTAAGCAAAAGCTTTACCACGCGGCCTTGAGAATTAGGAATGATTACATTTGAGAAATGGTTTCTCAAACCAGTCCAGCAGCTTTTCATTAAAAAGTAAATCGCAAAAGCAGAGAAAAATCATAAATATCACAAAAAATAACGACAATAAGTTTATTAATAATCTAAATAAATTATCATGTTTTTAATAATGATGTACCATTTCATAGGAGGGAAAATTCTCTAAAAGATATAAAATCGAAATATTTTAACAGCATGGCCATGTGCGGGAATTCTAAGAGAAATTTCTAAATGGCCAGCACTGTGAATCGCTACTAAAAATCGCTGCTTGCTATGAAAACATTTATTACTTTTCAGTTTTTATAATAGGCTAAGAGGGATACAATGAAACAAAAATGATATTTTTTCCAAATTATTTTAGTAGAAGCACTATTTTCATGACTAAATTATTAAAAACTATAAATATTTAAAATAAGGAAGTATAACACTATAATTGATTTAAAATATCATTCTGAAAATAAGATACAATTTTCTTAAATAAATTATCAAGAAAAACGAGAATACTTCACATAAGAAACCATTTACAAATTTCAAAGAAAAATATTTTAAATTTATTGAAATTATTTCAGAAAATTGAAAGAATAAATAATGCAAAATTAAATAAAGAAAAGTTCGAATTCCTTATTAATTGATTGATTAATTATATAGAAGAAACTAAACACAAAATAGGATTCATTTGATCGGATCAAAGATCTGATCCATGGACAACCATTTTTCAAAATGGTGTTTGGTTCTTACAAATAATAATTATTTTTTAACTAGAAATACTCGTAATTAATTTTTATTAAAAATTAAAAATCTTACCTTTGTCAATATATAAGTAAAAAATGTTTTGAAGCACATTTTTATCGCAAAAAAATTTTTATAACCGCATTCGAATAATACCTTCGAACAATGAAATAACAACAAACTGAACACTATCACGTTATTATCATGGTCTATAAATATTTATAGTCGTTCCACTCCTACCGATAATAATAGAAAAACTGTTAAGATCTAGATTTTAATCACCAGGGCGGCGTTGTTGTCACACCTAGTATAATAGCAGACGAATCTGTATAGAGTTACTTAAAGCTTATAGCTCAAACATAATATTGCAAAATATTTTTAACAGGAATTTCGATATATTTTGATAAATTAGAATGCAAACACCTTAGAGTTATCCTTAACGTTTTATGGACTTAAACTTAAATGGTAAAAAATAATATTTCAAAATTTTTAACGTTAATTCACAACTATCATTTTTTAGTCAACAATTTTGCAATTGTGACTTGTTTTTTCGTCGATTCTTCAAATTTGTTTGAAATAATGCTAATTAATACAATTCTAATTGCTCTGAAATTACTAACGATAAGATTTTTGTAGTCATTAATTCTACAGAAAATGAATTAAAAAATTTTTTAACAAAAATTGAAAATGTATTTCAGCGTAATACAGGTGGGCCTCGATTAGTGCGAATAATTGGTTCCACGAATTTCTCGCACTATTCGAAGTATTAACTATATGTAAAATATGGTAATTGGTTCTTGCTTTGTGAGATTCCGGCCATTAGCTAACCTCACGATGAATAACCACAATACTAACACAGCACTAACTGTTTAAGAAATATTTATTTTCATATTTTACATCGTTGTTCATCATCTAAATTAATAACTTATCAGGAATTGAGTCTCATACGATCATCAAACCAACCGCCAAATCGAAACCAAAAGAGCAAATCGAAAGCGGAAGTGGAGCACTGCTCCACTTCCGCTTAATCACATCCATTTTTTGCTCTAGCGTAATCACTAACATCTTCTTTTTTTCGTACTTTAACTGCTTTAAATATTCAAACGATACTGTACCTATTGAAATTCAAATAATGAATATTGATAATCGAATTTTTTACTATGATCTAAAATATATACATTATTTTATTAATTTAAATATGTATGATTCTGATGTTTTGATAAAAATTCCTGATCGTAGATTAAGAACTAACTCTTTATTAACACAAATATATAAGATTAAACTTGACTGAGAGATCTTTTCCTTTTCGTCTAATTGAAAAACAAGATTTAATTCGATGTGATCTTTTTAATATTACCAATCTGCACTTAGTTAAATTCTTAAAACAAAATGAGTTAAGGATAAAATATATGCTATGATTTCGATGTTAATATTAATTTGGATTTTGTGTTAACTTAAATTGCTGAAGGTTTTCCTTCTTATTGTATATGATGTTTTATACTTGAATTGTTTCTATATGTATGGTCAGTGTTTGTTCTTAAACATAATTTGACCTGCACTTGATTATTTAAATAAATAATACTAAAAATCATCGATGTTTCAACTAGTAGTTCTAAATGTCTTAAGAAAGATCAGTCCGTATTAAAAGTGGATATTAGTACATTTTTTACTTTTTTTTGCATATGTTACGCCCCCTTTCCAATCAGGGAAATTACTAAGGGGGCGGGGCCAGTTCCAACCACGGATTGCACCCATACCCATGGAGCTGGCCAGATGGTGGAGGACGGGACCATACCCAGGTCCTCCTGCGTGGCACGCAGCGTTACCACTCGGCCGCGATATTAGTACATTTTAGCCATTCCTAATACCTTTTTGACTAGTACACGAACGAGTTGCAGCATGCTCAGTGCACCACAGTATGTTCCGATTCGATCAACAAAGCTTATGTTTGCAAGTTTTCACAGGTCATGACAAGATTAAAATGGACACCAGTCGATTCGACTGTGTCGTGTTTTCCCGACGATGTCAGATTTCATAGGGCTGTGAGCCCGAGTTTTTATTAAAAAATTATCGCTATTTTTTAATTTACATATTCTGATTGAATTAGTGTTTATTTCTAACAAGTCTCTACTCTACAATGCAAAAAATCATTTTTCTACGTTATATTGCTTATTTTTTATAATGTTACAGTTACATTATTGATTTCAAGAAAGGGAGTCGGTGTGTTTCTTCTGAAAAGGGGGCGGTAAGCCAAAAAAGGTTTTTTTTTTGTTAACAGATGACGCCACTTTCCATTCAGGGAGAATACTAAGTGACAGGGCGAAACAAGCCCTTCCACAGGCTGCCCACCTCTGCGGAGAGGTCAGCCGGATTGTGGAGGACGGGGATCGACGGGCTGGGCCCGGACCCCATGAAAAATATTTTCAAGGGGTGGGACCCGAGTCCTCCAGAGTGGAAAGCCGAAGCGTTTCCATGCGGCCAATCCGGCCAAAAAAGGTTGGGAACCTTTGTGTTAAATATTAAACATCTAGAAATATTTTTGGATGATTAAAAAAAAACCGATATGCAGAGAAAATAATGTTTTCATTTTAAAAAATACTAAAGTTTCTTTTTTCTAAACTTTTCCTGTGATCTTGTTTCCTACAATCACAATGGTTAAGAATCCCAAGCCAGTGAAAAACAACTAAAAATTTTCGATACTTTTGAATACTATCTTATATTTTTAATAACTTATAGATGAATTCAAAACTTTTATTACAAATAAAGCATATGTGCTTCCTTGCTGGGGTAATATATAGGTCTATTATTAAATTCAGAAAATATTCCAATTGTAAGAGTTCTTGATTCTCTTCAGATTTTGAATCTAAAAATTGTAAATAAATCGTAATCGCTGTAGACAGCTGTATCCAATAAAGCAACAGCAATTTTCTTTAGTACTCGGGTACGTTTTTTCTTCGCTCCCTAACTTGTGACGTATTCTTAGCACTTCCTCCTCGCTTTGGGATTTAATCAACAATCGCTCCCAGTAAATCCCAAAGCGAGTGTTTACCGAACGCGTCCTAAGAGAGAGATACTGAAAGTAAATACAGTGAAACCCCGATTTTGAAACTTTTCGGGGACCGGCCCGAAAAGTCGAACGAGCCGGGAAAACGCACGAACGGGAAACTCTGATGACGTCATAATAAAAAAAGTTCGTTGAAATGTTACAAAAAATACTGTGCATTATTAAATACTGTAATAGAATGCAAAAATAACATTGAATTCTTTAAACTTTACGTCAGATAAATAATAGTGCACGTTATATATCGAGAAGCACGGAGTATTTTTAAATAGCGAATAATTTTGAGTGAATACAGTAATTTAAAAATTAAAATTACGCTATACTTAATAAATCGATCATCATTAACTTAAATTTCATACCAACTTGACAATATTTATACGAGAATAAATATTTATTTAATGTAAATAACGTAGTAAAAAA
>AYEL01061928.1:0-19650 GCA_000484575.1 Olivierus martensii
ATAAAACAGGAAACAAAAAAAAGAAGAGGTTAGTGATTACGCTAGAGCAAAAAATGGATGTGATTAAGCGATATAAAAGCAGTGCTCCACTTCCGCTTTCGATTTGCTCTTTTGGTTTCGATTTGGCGGTTGGTTTGATGATCGTATGAGACTCAATTCCTGATAAGTTATTAATTTAGATGATGAACAACGATGTAAAATATGAAAATAAATATTTCTTAAACAGTGCTGTGTTAGTATTGTGGTTATTCATCGTGAGGTTAGCTAATGGCCGGAATCTCACAAAGCAAGAACAAATTACCATATTTTACATATAGTTAATACTTCGAATAGTGCGAGAAATTCGTGGAACCAATTATTTGCACTAATCGAGGCCCACCTGTAATAATAAATTATTTGATGGCCTAATTATTGTATCCGAGCACAAAAATCATACAAATGCTGAAAAAAGTTTATTTATTACAATTTCTGGATCAGAACAGACATACTTTGAGCATTTGAAGTAAATAATTATAATTATTTAATAATTATAATTATTTTTCACATGATTATTTAAAACACTATTATTTGTTGATATATTGGTAAATAAATTTCAATGTATTAATTTCAGTTCCATTCATAAAATAATTCATATTTTTTTTAGTTCAAATTTTTCTATGATACATATCTCCTTTAGTGAAAATAATTTTCTGAAATTGATTTTTGTATCAGTATCAATCATAGAAAAGTTTGAACTAAATTATAAATCATTTTATGAATGGAAGTGAAATTGATATACTTGAATCTTGCCCTTTCAATCTTCACTTCCTGACCATTTATAATATGATTGAATCCTTAAACATAAATTCATGATCTGCTCATGGTATAAGTTGTTTCCATTTCCTGAGCTGCTCATAGTTTCCTTGTTTTACCTTGAACATATGATGTTTTTTCTTACAGGTTGTATATCCTGAATTGCAGCAAGGCACAAAACAACCATTTGGCATTTTTCATCAAAAAATAAATAAAATTACTTCTTTAACAATCAACCTAGGTCAAGTTACAAGTACGAATTCTATACGACGTGGAATACATCGCACTCTAGTGATGGGATTTCAAAATCTTACAGCAATGGCGTCGAAGGGGATGACTATATATATTTATAGACCATGTTAATATTGATGACTATCAATATGGGAAAAACTTTACACAAAAGGTATAAAATCGCTTTATCAATCTTAATTTCACAGCGATTTGCTTTGAAATTTTTCTTTATGTTACCGATATCGGATTTAAATGTCGCAAGTTAAATTTGAAAATTATATTTATTTTTTAAATGTTATTTATTATAAATTTCCAAAATTTGCACAAAGACAATAATTTTTACATTTCAAGAGAAAAGAAATCTATTATATTCACTTAAAACTGCTTAAAAACTTCTTTTAGAATAATATCAAACAGCACTAAACACAGTTAGTTTTATATTTCGATGGTAAAATAAACATAATATAAAACTAACTGCGTTTAGTGCTGTTTGATATTATTATAGAAGAAATCTATTTTTTGATTCCAATAGATCCAAATAAAATCATAAAAGCATATAACTGGTTATTTTGATCATTTCTTTTACAAGCAATAAGGACTTCTGATTATTATAGTCACGTAAAATTCACTTTAAAATTTTATTTTATGATAAACCATTGGTGTGAATTTCATGAAAATGCAATTAATCATAAGCTGGCTATTGTATTTACTGTTTCGTGAAACATGAATGCAAAATCTAAAACATTTTCATTAAGGAATGATTTTATTTAAAAAATTCTAAGACTATAATATATAAATTTCATATGATTTTTAAGAACTTTCATAAGAATAAATTAAAAATTGCATTTAATAACCATATAAACGGCAAAAGCGTTAAACGGGAGAGAGATGGTGGAATAAAAACATTTTAAACATTAAAAGATTTTGAATTTTAATTATAACTATATTTTACTATAAACTTTTCATTTATTACTTTATAGTAATATATGAAATGATCTGTGATAAAATTTACAAAATTTTTATATATCAACAAAAGTTTATATTGATTGCTTATATCTGATTCATATTTTTTCCCCTATTTATGTGCAGACAAACATTAAAAATTATTTAGTTTTTTCAAGTTGAGAATAACCTTGGAAGAATCAACAAGAGGAAATGCAATGTTCTGATCTCCATATTATATATTCAATCTACTATTTTGAAATATAAATGAAATCTGTTTAAATAATAAAACAGTTTTCAAAACATATTTAATAATTTTAATGTTTTCTTGAAATTAATTAATGTAATGGTGCTCTAATACGTGCATTCAACTTACATAAGGAAGTCTTATTTAAATTGAATTTACATCAATTATTATATTAACATAGCATCATCACTAGTAGATACTGATATGATGATCCCTTTGTCCCGATAGGATTCAAGACTAGCTATATGTCATGCATCTCTGCAGTGAACAAAGATGCCAATGGGAGATATCTGCTTAGAAGAGACTTCTTCATTGCAGACAAATGCAGATCCCATATGACCAATAGATTTTGGACTATCTGTAAAGATTAAAATAAAATCAATCTGTAAAGATTAAAATAAAATCAATCCGAAGTGGAGTCCTTTAGATGATAATGAAATCTAAAATCCACAGATATAGAGGAGAAGTCATAGACTTCTCCCCTATATCTGTTGATAATACTAAAAACACCACTCCATTTCACTCTAAGGTGAAATGGAGTGGTGTTCAGATTGATAGATGGAAGAAGTATCTATATTGATCCCAATAAGATCTTGCATTTGCAGATCAAAAGATGGGATGGATGCACAAAGGTTGAGCAGCAAAGAACAGAGAAAACATAGGATAACAAGCACTGTTATCCCAACTTTGACAGAGATGTCTATGCTGGATTGTTTGACAGAGACTTAATTGTTTCCTACTGATGGAAAATGGAGATTCGAATGCCTCTACACACAGACTCTGGATGGGTGATGTATGTAATGCCACAATGCACAAATGAATGCCTGATGGTGAATGAGGTCTAACATCTACAGAGAGGATTCTCTTAACTGAACTATAACAGACCCATAATCCAGCTTTGATCAGATGAGAGAGACAGATTCACAGATATGAATATCGATCTGCACACTAAGACAGAGTTGAAATGACTTCAAGAATGTTCAAAACTATTGGATACTTCCCCTTGAGATGAAGAAGATTGAAAACTTACTTTCTGTGAGTTTTCAAAGCCCTAGAAATTTGGCTTCATTTAGGGAATGGGGACATCATTAAATTTAGATTAGTATAGTTAAGCCCCCATATTGCACAAAGGACATGCATTATTTGGTTGCAGCCACTTGTAGAGTCCATAACAGGCCAACCAACACCCATGAGGAGTCAACTAGAAGGTTGAAAGATGGAATTCAATGAATCAGGCTGGACCACACCTGAAAAACTGGTGAAAATCATCAAAATATTGATGTTTAAATCAAAAACTAATCAGTAAAAATACTGATCATTTAAGTTTATTTTCAATTATATAAAAAAATTTTGACTGATTTTCATTTCAACCAACTAAATTTTGCCAAATTATCAAAATAAATGAATTTAACCTTTCTAGCAGAACATTCAAAAAAGCTGTGATAAAAGGATAGGGAAAGCAAAAAAAGTCATTTCTTTAATTTGATAGATGTATATTGTTATGATGAATCAGACAATAAATGGATTCAGAAAATGATGACAGGGATGACAATAATACAAATAATTGTATTTGCTGATATTTAAACAATTATTGTATATGTTTTTCTCCAAATGATAAGAAGCTACATGCCATGGTGTTCTCCCTTGAATCTGTTCTAGAATCAGATGAATGGTTCATTTTGGAGAGGAAAATCATTTATCCACGATAAATGGTTACCCTCTTACAAAGAACATTTCTTATACTCTTTGTAAAATACATTGATTAAAAATTCTTGACGTACTGAAGAAGGTACCAAAAACATTATATATGAATAAAATACAATTTTATTTTTGTGAAAACAAAATATTGCTGCTCAATTAAGTGCTAGTTTATAAAATCAAAGTCTCAAAGTAAAATTTAATATAGATTCAATTCTTCAATTTTGAAAATTTTTATAGACCATTTTACATGAGTATCAATTAATAAATTTCCTAAAGAAAACTGTAACAGCAATTTCATAGTTATTAATAAATTTTTAAATAAAATTTTTAATATAATTATCCATAAATAATTGTAAGCATTATTCCATGAACAAAAATTATTTTTATTGAAATTAAATTGAATACTATAATAGCTTTTCATTGAGAAATTGCATATATTTTGTAATGTTCAGTTTTTATTTGATATATTATAAAATATATTTAAAAATTGCAATTTGAAAAATAATAAAATATGTTTGCTCTCTCTCTATTATATATTGAGGAATTAAATCTATCAGTCATATTATATTGTATATTTTTAATTTTTATTTAAAGATTTTATAAAAATAATTAAAAGAATCAATTAATGAGAAAAAAAATATAAGCTTTAATTCAAATATGATTTTAGTAAATAATGAACAAATAATTGTACAAATGAATAGCCATAATGGATACTTTTCTTAAAACTCTTTAGATAAAGAATTTTAACATTTTTTTGTAAAATATTTCATTGATGAAAACAAAACATGGAACAATACCACATTTATTATGGCTATAATTTGTAAAAAATAATTTGTTAAGACAAGTCAATGAATGAAATAATTTATAAACTTTATGATTTTTCAAGATGTTTGTGTTTTTTCTTCTTCTTTTTACAATTACTTGATTTCTCTTTTTGCATATTATGTACATCATTAGTTGAATAAATGGCAGAATTTTGCATTATCCAATCACCTGAAACAGCAATTGCTTGAATTTTATTTTCTTCTGTATCACTTTCACTAAAAAAAAAAATATTTTCAGTTTATGTAAGTTTTCCTTGTATAATTTAACATAACTTTTAATTAAAATTAATAATTCTATATTAAAATTTAATCCAAAATTGGATTTAGTAATATGAAAAATTCAAATAGAAAAATGTTTTCATATTGATAAAAATCTGGTTCCTGATAGTACTTCTCTAATTTATATAAGACTTGTGTTCTTGGTAACATTATACAATAATTTACATAAAATTTAACTTATAAATTATTATGCTATATTAAAAATCTTATATTCTGAATGTTTGGCATACTTACAAGACAGAAGATACATTATAACTATCATAATATGATGCACAAACAATTTATACAAAAACATATGATAGTTTTTATGATATATAACTTTACTACTGAGAATTAAGAAATTAATAACATTCTTGATATTAACATTAAATCCTGTCAGATAAGTTTTGTAATATTATTGTAATATTATTATGTAATATTGTAATATTGCATTAAATTATAAATATGATTTCTAATATGTTTTTCATGCCAAAATACTTTATGCAGAATCAAATTTACAGAACTTGTGGATTCTCTGTTGTATTATTTTTTATATATTCATCTGACGATAATGATATAATGTTAATAGTCATCTGTCAAATAAATTCTAGCTGATTTATTTGAAGTTCTATGTGACTGAGAATTTTATATTATTTTATTATTTTATATTTATATTCCTTCTGGACAAAATGGTATTATTGCCAATGCTATTACAAAGAATAATATATGTTAAGTTATATATATATTACTTGCATATGTTACTATAGTTGTATTATATAAATATACAGGTATAGTAACATAGTAGATATATATTACTACTAGCATACCCGTGCCCGGCGTTGCTCGGGCAATTCATGGTGTGTTACTTAAGTTTCTCTTTCTCTTAAATTATAATCTTTTAGATGATCGTCAGGATTTTCTTCAATGTATTCTGAAAATCTTTCCCGTACAGATACGTTTTCTATTTGAAATATGTGTCTTTTCGAATGTTCACTTCTTTATCTTTCTTTCTCTATTAGAATTCTGTCGATTTGCTCAATCTTCTAATGTTTCATTTTCCCGAATTAAATGCATTCGTTTAGCACCGGGAGTTAATTCACCTAAAGTGTTCTTTCTTTTTCGTAGCATTATGAAATTTATACAACTGTACGATATACAAAAACGTTATATCAAAACACGTGAAACAACAGTTATAATCTCGAACCAAGAATATCAAGAAATACGTGAATTAGTCTCAAATACAGATTCTTCTTCATAATAAAAACTTACATGAAAAAATAAAATAATCAGTGATTGAAAAAGATGATAGATTAAATAATAAATCAGTAGTAGCATAAATAATTCGATAATTTTTATAAAATTCTGTTGTTGTAAGTTAAATTGTTGCGTTGCTATGGCAATGACGGTTTCGTTTCTCTACACGTGGTAATGATAGTGACAATCTTAAGGGGCATTAGAAATAACAGTTATAGTCTCGAACCAAGAGCATCGAAAAATACGTGAATTAATCTCAAATGCAGATTATTCTACTTAATAAAAACTTACAATAATGAAAATCACGAAATAAAATAATCATTGATTAAAAAAAGGTAATAGATTAAATAATAAATCAGTAGCAGCATAAATAATTCAATAATTTTTATAAAATTGTATTATTGTAAGTCAAATTGTTGCGTTGCTATGGCAATGACGGTTCGTTTCTCTACACGTGGTAATGATAGTGACAATCTTAGACTGAATTTCCTAATGCCCGTTATCTTGCCTTATAATTGAACATACAGGCACAGGTATTTAGATTTATATATATTATATATAATATAATATAGATTAGATATCTCTAATAATCATATCTGCGAATAATACGTGATCGTTAAGCCTAACCAAAGTTTAACATAAGTACCACGTGGTCACTAAGCCTAATCAAAGTTTAACTTAAGTATATTAGGCTAAATAAAGTAATGTAAGCTATAATCAATAGAAAATTAGAAAAATATTTAAAAAATACCTTAAAAACCTTTTAATATGAAAGCTTAAGTTCAATAATTTAACGAAATAATATACAGTTCAATACTCGATATCCGCCATTAAAAGCAGTCTCATTGGGTTATAATGGTCACGTTCAAGAATCACATGTCCATTATGATCCAATGAGACTGCTCAGTTACTAAGCAGACGATCTTAGTAATCTAATGATATCGGTCAGCTAACATGTCACGTGGTCACTGTAACCCAATGAGGTGGTTCAAATAACGTTGATCTTCCATCTTTGATCTTTATCTAGTAATTTACGCCAATTATAATTAAAAAAACAAATTTCTAATAATCAATACCTATCTTAAGACCTCCCTGTCTAAATCCCCTAACAGACAAAAGTTGTTTCATAAAAATACATTCAGCCGTTCTCGTGTTATAAATGTACATGTGCGCTCAGGCATTTTATAATATGTATAGATATTACACATATGTAACTAAATATTAAGTATATTTTTAATTGTATTTCTAGATTCTAAAGGTATATGAAGGTAATATTTATATAAATTCTGAATGAGAATTTTATATTGAGAATAAAGCTTTTCATTCAATCAGCTTAACATCATTTTTTAAAATTCACAAAAAGGCTGATTGAACTTTATGATGGTGAGTCTTATATTATGGCTGTGAGACTCATTATTACTTATGCTGTCACTATATGGTACTACTAATTAAATTCATGCTAGACCAAACTCGATAAAACACACAGGTGTTCAAAAAGTAAAAATTAGAGAATTTCATATTTCTAATCCTTTTTCACTATGTTATGTTACATTAATGACTAGCATCACAATTAGAAATATAAAGGTATTTATTAATAGTTAAGGCAAAATTAACTAATATTTTATTACCATATCTATGGCAAATCATTTTGTTTCCTATCTGAACCATGTAAGTTGAATTTCTTCTCATCCAAAAAAATAATTGGAGTTCTATTGCTTGGGGCTTATTTATAAGCTTCCCTGAGTTGAAAAGAGAATAGGAAGAGCATAGAGGATTGGCAACAAATGCAGAAACAGTCAGAAGATGCTTCTTCTAAATGAATTTGAAGTCTGTAAGTCCTAAGAAGCCTTTCCTTACATAAAAAATGAAAACATCTGGATAAAATTGGTATAAGGAGTATGTCAAATGGATCCCCAAGCAGTGGAAGTCAGTTTATTTTATTGGGTGAAAAGAAATTCAACCTATATGGCTCATTTGGGAAACAAATGATTTGCTGTAGTAGTAGAAAATATATTAGCTAATTTTGCCTTAACTATTAATAAATATCTTTTGTTTATAATTACAGTTGTGACAATAGTCATTAATGCAACATACCATTGCAAAAACAAGAATTATAATGTGAAATTCTCTGCACTTTCTTTGAGAATCAGTGTACAAATAATAGTCTATCTTAGCATTATGGAACTATAACAATAACCTATAGCTCCATTGTAACAATTGAGTCCCTCCTTGTAATTCTTTCCATTCATTTGTTTACTGAAACTAATTTTCAACCAGATTTTTATAAATGCCAAACTATGCAATTGGATATCCCAGATCCAAAAACATTTAAATTTTGAATGCAACAATTTGGAGTGTCACTTAATCCAGAAGAAGCATAATTTATGCTGTTTAAATTTTACTTCTATAAATATTTCATTGTAATTTTTCCCAGTATGAATTTTTCCAAATTTTTTTTAGAATCCTTCATTACAAATTATCAAAAAATTGTTTGCAGTAAATAAAAATAAAATTAAGACAATTAAAGGGTTATTTACTCTGTATTTTCACCTGAGAAAACATATCTAATGGGGATTATAAAATGTTTCAATTGTAGAAAATACAAAGATGAGAATGAAATACCTATATATATGTGTATAGATATACACATAAGTACATAGTATGTACTTATAGTGTACATCTATATAGTACACTATATATGTAGTACATGTGTATAGGTATTTCATTCACCATCTCATGTACGTGTAGCTCTTATTGAGTTCAGATTTAAATTTATTTGGGCTCCTATTTCTGAATCAAATAATTTTTCTAAGAACTTACTTAGAATGATACTAGTAATTTGTAAAAAAAAAAATGAGACTTCTGGTGGAATAATTTACAGAAGAATTGCCAATAAATCAATAGCTAGTAATAATCAAAGATTGTACTAAGCTTTCCTTAAATATTCTAATATAATAATTTATATAATAAAATAAAATACTAATCATATTGCTTCAATATAATTAATGATTAAATTAATTATATTGAAGTTATTAATAAAATTACACAAAAGTTATTCAACTATCTGATATCTTCACGTCAATTGATTTGTCAATGATATAAAATATGTACCAAGATGCCATGGGTAAAAAATTGTCAATTGAGTATTTGTAAATAAATATACTGTATTATTTCAAATTTAAGCTGCAATTTTTATTCAAATTTTGAACATGTAAAATTTGGGTGTAGATGAAATTCAAAGCGAATATTTTAACACCTTTTTTTCCCTGATCTCCCATTCCCCAACGATCAGATTTTTGCTTTATGCTCTACTCATGCACATAGTATTAACACCATTGATAACAGTTTATTTAGTGGTTCCCTATTTGTACTTTTCTGATTTAATCCAGTTGCTTTTTGATAGTAGCTGTGTAGAATCCTGACGTATCTGGCCATATTTTAATTATAAGAAAAATCATGAATTACTATGATGCTGTTTATAACCGCTGATGGAAACAAATTTCCACCTTTTATTATTTTAAACAGAAAAACTGTACCAAAGGAAAATTTTCCTAAAGGTGCTATAATTCAAGCACAAAAAAATGCATAGATGACAACAGAATTGATGAAAGATTGATTAGAAAATGTTTGGGAACACAGACTTGAACTACTCTTTAGGTAGTTTATTATGTATATTAATACCTATTTAAGTAAATAAAACTGTTTCTTATTTTTCACCTATTATAAAATAATTTTTTTTTTCCAGTTTCCCAATTTTAAAATTTTAAAATCTTAAATTCGAAGTAAAACTGTATTTATTATATAATGAAACCATATTAAAATATATCAGAGAAAATAATATGCATTTCTATCTTACTGTGGCTTAAATTCGAAGTAAAACGGTATTTATTATATAATGAAACCATATTAAAATATATCAGAGAAAATAATATGCATTTCTATAACAAATTCTGTTATCAATAGAAACTAAGATGAAATCTTCAAATAGCTGAAAAACAATAAAAGTTTTACAAGGTTATCAAAATAAAATTCAATAAATAAATAAATTATAAAATTTATTTATTCATTGAATTTTGAAACAAACTTATAAAAACTGAGAGAAAATATATTATTAAAAATTTTATTTTATGCAACAAATTTCATCTAGATGTAATTTAAGACATTTTTACCTTTCATATTTTTTCTTCTTTTTTTTATTTTTGTGAATTTTCTTTTGTAATTTTACAATGTTATCACTATCTGAAACATCATGTAATTTTTCTGATGAAGTTTTGAAAAGAAAAATACCATCTAAAAATAAATATAAACAATTTAATAAAAATGATTTAAAAAATTATATTTTATTTTCATTACTGAAAATATATAAAATTAATATTGTAACAGACAAAGTAGTTCTGCTAAGAAATGGGAAAAATTGAAACAGCAGAACCTAGTAATAGTGCACACTTTGTCAACCATGATTTTATTTGAACATTATGTAAATAACTTTTATTCCTGGATTGTATCCAAGGAAGCTATTCATCTGTATAAAAGCTGTTATACTAATATGATGACAACAAAAAATAAACTTTAAGCATGTAAAATGGGCATTTATAATTAGACATTTTATTAAAATCTCTTTTAAAAAACTTCTAATTTATCGAATCATAGAATATATTACACAATACAATATAATCAATGGTTTTTGTACCTCCTAAGAACAGTTTCTGAGTAACTAACAAAATTTACTGATTAATTACATTTATAATTTGAGAAGTATCTGTAAAAACATCAGTTAAAATATGAGAAAATGTATACTTACCATTTTCTACAGCATGATTTTTGCTATCAGGTTTTACTTCAACTTCAATAAGATTACTGTAAAAAACATTTAGATTATTATGCATTAAAAGAAATGGCATGTATAAAATCTTATAAAAAATATTCATAATAAACTATAAAAATGAAATCAAATATATATTGAAAATTATCAATTTATTTTTAATTTTATCAATTGCTCTTTTGAAAAAATCAAAATATCTACATAGTTAGCAAATAAATAGATTAAACCATTATTTTAATTGTTATACAGATAGTTATCTCCTTTACAACCTAATTCATTCTTGGAGTGAGCTCTTAAATAAGAACTCATAAACCAAGATCAGTTTCCATGGACATAATGTTAAACATTGGAGTTCCATTCTTGATAACCATATGGACTTGTAGAGACATTTTGGGTAAGATATGGGGAATTTATATCATGGTTACTATACTGCATGTACGCCATGCTGGTATAAATTATGCTGAGAATTAGCATAGTTCAGATCTTGAAAAAATTCAAAGGTTGGCCTGTCTGAGCAGTCCTCACAGCTCTTGAAGTCCTCTTGGGCATTTCCAATTTGCATTTGTGTGCCGAGGCTAATGCCTGGGAGAGTTATTATAGGCTTTATTGTTGTGCGAAAAGGATTTCTTGGATCCATAAAATGAAGCATTCATTCTTTTGAGTGGGACAAGTTAGACAGTTCTATTCTTGAGATAAAGATCAGGGTTGCAAAGTCAGAGTCGGGAGTCAGAGGTTTTTGGGTGGAGTCGAAGTTGGATTTTTTTTTTAAAAGGTGGAATTTGAGTTAAATCATTTTCCATCCAACTCTGCAACCCTGGTTAAGATTATATAGTGCCCAGATTTAGCTTCTTCAAATCCTTCATTATTGTTTTTTCCAGCATAGAGGAGTGGGAAGGTGGATTTGGTCACACTATCAGTTTGGGACAGATTGGTTTAGTATAAAGAATGTTCCAAAGCCATTAATAGGTGTAGGGGTAGAGATTTACCGCAAGGGAATGAGAATATATTATTATTCCTTGGATGGTTTGCCACTGTCTTTCAGATAGAAATTTATGCTATTTCTCATGTGTTAAAATCAATTTTGATAGGATATATATTAATAAAAATATTTATATCCTATCAGATAATCAAGCTGCATTAAAGGCACTTAATAACTCTCACTTTACTTCAAAGCTTGTTTGAGAATGTCTTCATCTCACTGTGGAAGTGGCTACTAAGAACAGAGTTCAACTTGTTTGGGTGCCAGAGCACAAGGAGATTGAGGTAATGAGGTTGCAGATGAGTCAGCTATAGAAGGGGCTTTTTGACCCTTTATCGGCCCTGAACCTGCATTGGATGTCAGATTTGATTCATTTGGGCAGGTTGTCAGCTTAGCACCTTTCCCATTGTTGGTCTATTCCTAGACTAAATCAAGCAAAGGCTCTTATTTTAGATCCTTCTTTATAGAGAACTAGATTGCTTATACTGTATAAAAATCAAGCTATGATTGTTAGATTCCTTACAGGAACTATCATCTTAGAAGATAGCTTCACTTAATCTTACAGTTGGGACTGATAGTCCCAACTGTAGATGATGTCAGAGAGGAGATGAAACTCCTCTCCACATTTTGTGTGTGACCCATTCAGGGCAAAGGTATGATCTTCCAGGCTTGCATTTTCCTGCACCAGAAGATCTTTTTATAGTCTATTGAAGAAGATATTCTTTTATGTATAAGATGGGTCTTCTTATGGGATAATCTTCTAATGGGTGAACAGTAGATCAGTGGATGGTTGAAATGATAGAATGATATTTAAAGTCCCCCCTTCCTACAATCATCATCCATTCTTGACAAGGAAATTTGATCATAATAAATTTAAGGACAACAAAATCAATAGTATATGATTAAACAATGATTTATTTATTTAAATAAATGAAAATATAGCCTTTAAAATCAAGCAAATTATAATAAAAAAGAAATTATTAATGTCATATTAATGTTAAAGAATTTTTAATCCTCATTATTATTGACAGATAAGTAGCAATGATCCTTATTGTAGACTAGCAGATACACTCGGTGTTGCCCAGGTTGCAATTGTTGTTATTAATTGTTAAAGATTTCTTCGCAGACAACATTTCGAGCAGTATTGTTGACATCAGAAATTAATATTGTTTGTTCGTTTGGTGAACCATTTCGCGAAAGTCCCACATATAACTGACCATGAGAGAATACCTCATTTCGGAGATCTACACCAGTAACTTTTAGGGTTTGTCCTTGGGACTTATTGTTATAGCAAAACATGTTTTAACAGAAAACTGCAGTCTTTTAAATCCAAATGGAAAATCTGTAGGAATCATAGGTATTCTGGGAACTAACACCAAATTACAAGCTGCAGGGACTGTTAAAACGGTAGCCTCTATGACATACTGCATTAGATGGCTGATTTGCAGCCTTGTCCCGTTGCAAAGTCGTGGTGGTTTAAGAATTCTAAGTAACATTATGGGGCTACCAATTTGTAATGTGAGTTCATGTGGAGGCAGTCCTGAAGGCATAAGAGAATTAAGAAATTCTGTGGGCTAGTGAATGGAATCACTTTTATCAAGCACTGTGTCCATAGATTTGTATATTCGGTATTCGGTAATAATTTTTTTAAGAATCATTTGATTAATTTCTTCAGCGGTTTCATTTTTAGGAGTTACTATAATGCGTTCGCAAAGCCAATGTGTTGTTTTTTGTAATATACGTTGAACGTCTGGATAAACATTATCAATAAGTTGAGTGACAGTTCGGATGCAAGTTCTGTTCTAAATGCACTTCCCTTTCGCGATCATTTTCATTCCTTCGAGCACGTAAAATGCGAACGCGATTTTGTTGTAAACGTTCTTGTCTTTGAATATTATTTTCATTCGATCTAAGTCGAGCCATGCTTAAACACGAGTCTGAGAGTCGAGCCTCTCTTTGAGACTTACATTCTAAGTTCTTCAAATGTGCCTGATAGCGGGCATTAGATGACGACTTGGAAAGCTGTGATTTTTTGGCTTTAGGCATATTAAAAACATAAAAAAAGCATCTCGACTATGTAGATTAGGCCTAAGTACTGTTGAATAAAGGAATAATGACTGTGTGACTGCACCGCCTAACGAATTTTGTTAAGTTAGATCCAGTCTACAGCACCTCTGGAATCTTAAGGAACATTATTTAAGTTAGATCCTGTCAAATATTTTATAAAACAGAGTTTTAACTCTAAAGAAGAAGAAGAAAAAAGCAGTCTCGGTTAGGCTGTTAGGAGGCGCGATCAACGGCTTTTTCAATAGAATGTGCCGACCTATCGTTAGGAACATGTTAAAAAAATAAAAATTTCAAGTAAATTAACTAACTCAAAACATAGCCTATAGCAATTCTGTAATGGTAAGGAACATTTTAAAAAACGTTTCATCGAAATCCGTTAGATAGATATTTAGTTAAACCCCTTCTAACATACATACAAAGAATTTTATATATTAGTATAGAATAGAAGATATAGATATAGATTAGTATAGCTGATCCACTTTGGCACAACCTGGGAATGGAAGTTATTTACATTATAAGCCAGTAAAATCAGAGGACATTCTACTTCTGCTTTTTGGTCACCATTTGAATTTTTTTAATTATTATTAAAGCAAATAACGCAGTTTCTGCTACAAAACTATTGTATTATATTGTATAGTTAATGCATATAGACTTAAATACCTTTTTATGAATTTTTAAAGTATTAATGTTTGCAATTAATGCTCATATTTTTGAAAAAAACTATTTACTTTATATGATTTTATATTTGAAAAACTTGTAAACTGAGAATTACCTGTATTAAATTTTTGCATAAAATTTCAGTTGAATTGATATCTGTTTTCAAATATTATAAAATATGTAAAATTCCTATAAATCTTTTTCAACAATTTTGATTTCAAACCTTAAATTCCATCATCCTAACTTGAATAATTGTAAATTCTGTATTATATTAAAACAAGTTTTATGAAAAAATAGATTTTGATATATCTTTATTTGATATGTAACTATTTTATTTATATTATATTATTGAAAATTTCTATTTTGCTCAAACTTAAAAAAAAAAAAAAACTGTCATGAAAGAAAACTTCAGAACAAGAATTTAATCGAACTTATTCCAATTTACAATATTTTCCTGCTTTAACAAACATTACATAATTATCTCGTTTTAGAAATATATATTCTATACTAGAAGAATTAAAACTGCTTTTCTTAGGTATATAACTAATTATAGAATTAACTACAGCACTATTCAACAGTGCAAAAAATTTTTTTATTAACATCAGAGTAATGTTTTCAGCTATTAATTAGCCATCTTCAACTCTTACACATTTAACCAATTAGAACAAAAGGCATTCTAAGAATAAATCTTAGAATGCCTTTTGTTGAATTATTGAATTGTAATATATTGTATATATTAGATTCTGTTAAATCTAATCAATTTAATCCATTAAGTGAATTATTTTGTATCCATTAGTCTTAATAAAATAATTATTAATTATAGCTTTTATTATGTTTTGCAATGATTAAAAAAGTGTATTGAAATTTTACTTTTAAGTTTCATAAAAATTTTCTTTTATAAATAATTTATTAGAATCAAAACTATTTAGTAATTAAAGATAAATTTAAGAAAAAAGACAATAATAATAAAAAAGTAAAGTTAAAATGATTTATATTTTTTATATTGCACTGGGCTTAAATCTGAAAATCACTTGACATTAGTGATTGGAAAATTTAAAGCCAATTGGCAATAAACAAATTAATATCATAAACTATTGTATTGTAATATGCATTATTATTCTTGTTTTAAACATATATGCAGGACCACAGTGAAAGTTTTTCATACACCAAGCAATGGTATGAAAAACTTTCACTGTTTTGGTAGATTTTAAAAAAGAAGTAAATACCAGCATGACATCATGGTGTCCTTACTCAATTAGTAACCTAGGCATTTATGTAAGTTATCTATTAGTTGTGCTAATATTGTAAAATAAACATTTAAAAAATATTTTCCATGTTTTTTTTTACATTGCTCTACTTTCATACACTTCAACTTCTGTACACATTTCAGAAACCATAAGTTCCTGACTTAAGTGGTTAATTGGTTCAAAAAATTTCCACATAATCAAAAACTGCATAAGTCTAACATGCATAAATTCTATAAATACAAATGGGTGTATTCGCAAATAGAATGAGCAATGAAATTTATAAACATATTTTAAGTATATATAAGACAATTTAAGACATAAAAGTTATATTTTTGCAAAAAAGTAAATTGTTCAGTGAATTTTTCATTCATATTTTATGGAAATTCAACAAAAATAAAGACACATGCATTTGAAAAATATCTTTGAAAGTTCATAAATATGGTATCTTCTGTATATTACTATGGCTCTGATATATAAATAAATTGTTAATGATTTCTAGAACTCCAAGA
Organism: Olivierus martensii; assembly: GCA_000484575.1. Taxonomy (NCBI): domain Eukaryota; kingdom Metazoa; phylum Arthropoda; class Arachnida; order Scorpiones; family Buthidae; genus Olivierus; species Olivierus martensii. The sequence continues at coordinate 16,531 of AYEL01061928.1, forward strand.
ACCAATAAGAAACTTTTAAATTATAATTAATAGGAATGGGAATTTCATTTTATGGATTTTCACATTATGAACAGTTTTCAAGAAATGCATTATTTTAATAAAAGCATTCTTTATTTTATAAATCTTTTAATAGTTTTATGTAAATTTGAATTATGTTTTCTTAATATATTTATAGAAAACTATGAAATGTATTTACAACCAACAGCATAAAACTATAATGCAATATTTTCTAAAAAAATTAATTTGAAATTTTTATCTCCTAGTTATATTCTAAATACTGACTGATATTCTATTAATTTTTTTTTATAAATTTTTAAATCTATTTTATATTATTAGTTGTTCCAAAATTTTTTAAATAAACATTTAAAAAATATTTTCCATATTTTTTTTTACATTGCTCTACTTTCATACACTTCAACTTCTGTACACATTTCAGAAACCATAAGTTCCTGACTTAAGTGGTTAATTGGTTCAAAAAATTTCCACATAATCAAAAACTGCATAAGTCTAACATGCATAAATTCTATAAATACAAATGGGTGTATTCGCAAATAGAATGAGCAATGAAATTTATAAACATATTTTAAGTATATATAAGACAATTTAAGACATAAAAGTTATATTTTTGCAAAAAAGTAAATTGTTCAGTGAATTTTTCATTCATATTTTATGGAAATTCAACAAAAATAAAGACACATGCATTTGAAAAATATCTTTGAAAGTTCATAAATATGGTATCTTCTGTATATTACTATGGCTCTGATATATAAATAAATTGTTAATGATTTCTAGAACTCCAAGAACCAATAAGAAACTTTTAAATTATAATTAATAGGAATGGGAATTTCATTTTATGGATTTTCACATTATGAACAGTTTTCAAGAAATGCATTATTTTAATAAAAGCATTCTTTATTTTATAAATCTTTTAATAGTTTTATGTAAATTTGAATTATGTTTTCTTAATATATTTATAGAAAACTATGAAATGTATTTACAACCAACAGCATAAAACTATAATGCAATATTTTCTAAAAAAATTCATTTGAAATTTTTATCTCCTAGTTATATTCTAAATACTGACTGATATTCTTAAACTCTGGATACACTGATAGGCACCCAGTTGAGATGACATTTTACCAAGATGTTCCTGCACTGCCTGATGCACGTGCAAATATACACTGGAGTCGCTATGACACAGATGAATCAGGCTTGGGGAACCTAATTTCTTCTGTGAAGCATGTCTGAATAAAATCTATTCCTTTCGTACCTCAGCTGGCTTTCAGTAGAACTGCTCTGTAGTGTCTAAGGATCTAGCTGGTAGTCTCTGGATATTGAGAGATGCTGTCCCAAATAAAAAAATTTGTCTATTGAGTAGGAAGAACAGACTACACTCTTTATGCTAAATAAGGAACTCTGCCATTCATCAATTGACTATCCAAATCCTTACAGATTAGGATTACAATTTGGCTTGTCATATGCTTTGCTTAGTGTAAAGTATAGAAGCTCCCCAAGAGTTCCAAATCTTAAGGTGGTGTATCATGTTGAAGGGATTAATGGCTAAGGAATAGAAATAAATAACATTTATTGATATTAATCTAAATCTGGTCAGCTCTGGACTGATGGGGACTTTTGTCCTCTTTGTGACCATAGTGAGAGTGCAAGCTGCTCACACTTTCCTGAAGGAGATGTAACAAACTCCCGAGAGTTTATCCAAACAATATGACTGTGGTAAGTAAGGTGCCCCAAGCTCAACCTATTCATGGTGTTGACCAATATTATATCAAAGGCAGTTTTTAATGTGTCTCTTTTAGACTGTTTGTAGATGGAATCAGATATGAAACGGAGATTTCCTAACCCCTTCAGATGGGGGAAGATATGCATCTTGAATACTCTTCCCCTGGAAAGTTTCAAATGAAGTCTGAGGATGTTAGTAAGAAAAGTTTTTGTCTTGCATAATGGTAATGAATGTATTCAAGTTTGAATCTCTTTCAGCCACCTATTGGCATTGCTATGTCATAATAGTGCCAAACTTCTTGAGGTTCTTCTTCTTTCAGGAGAACTCACTATTATGATACTCATTAGTGAGTATATCTCTTGTTCTTCAATCCCTGTAGACAAGATGGTAACAGCAGTTATGTCACATTTCTTGGCTATTTCCAATGCATAGAAGATTGATAGAGTGGGCATACCCCAGCTTAGAAGAATGGATTCACTCTTATATGTCCTTATGTGTGGACTTAGGGATATCAGGTTTGCCTGCACATATGGATCAGGCTATGATTATGGCTAAGTTCAATCTCCCAGACATTCTTCTGTGTACATCAGTCTTTGTGAATCAGGCAAGTTGCAGATTATATGATAAGTCTGAAGATGATTTGATCCCAGTTTGATCCCAGACTAATTACCGGTACTTAAAAATTAATTTTTTGATGGACATAAACTCTAATCATAAACTGTTTTGGGCTAACTATTACATTGTTTTCTTATAAAAGATCTTTCATTTAGATACATTTAATTTCCAAAATGAGTTTTGATTATTTTAATAATTATGTTCAATTTTAAATTTAAATGTTAACGAATTAGAATAGAATTATTTTTATTATGTAAAGATGAAGGGAGAATACAAGAATTCTGAAAGCACTACTTTGAATTTATTAAAGCAATTTGTCTGTGAATATATTAATTTCTGCTAATTGGCTAGTTATAATTAAATGAGTTTTGATGTTATGATTATTACTTACATATATTATAGCAATACAATATTATATAATATTAAATAAATTTTTTGTTAAATTTAGTTTAAATTATCAAATAAATATTTAATATAAAAACTGTATACAAAAATATCCAACCTTTCTAAATGTCTTTTCAAGCATTTAAATAAATAATTAGAGAATCCAGTTTCGCTTTTGGATTTATCATTATTTCTAAAAAATAAAAAAAGTTAATAAAATTAAAAATCTTGTTAACTTTTATAAAATAAATATAACTATTATAAATATCAAATAATTTTACACAATATTAATATTCCTTATATAGGATGGTTCCAAATTACTGTAGAAACTTCAGAAATGCATATAGATAATAAAAATAAAAAATATTAATATGAATTTAAAA